>JWHW01033282.1:27179-66702 GCA_000931545.1 Papilio glaucus | reverse complement strand
AGAGGGAGAGAGTTGCCTTTACAAATTAATTTATATACTGATCACGAATAAAGTATGATTTAATTCATAAAAGGGCAGAAATAAAGTGAAATTTATTTGACATATCCGCGACAATTTTCCCGTGCGGTCGTCCGCCAGACTATACACACTGCCACAGACTATACGCTAGCTACAAGCTACTAGTTGCCGGCAGGAAGTTTACTCGGCACGTGCGCGCGCTTCCTCGCACAGGATGTTTTAAAATCCACACGATTCCAATCGCCATGGGACTGACGAGACCGTTTTCGATTAGAATTGCCAACCCGTGTGCGAGCTTACTAATGTACTGTTTACACCATAAGCGCTTGATTGCTTTAATGTTACTCCTGAAGCGGTTTCCGTTAAAGTGTTTTTTTTTTAATAAGAATTTGTAAAATTATGTTGATTTTCGGACGAAATGAGTTATTGACCTCTCTGTAATTTTAAAAAATTTCTAGTTATCAAATACTCTACTTCAGGAAAAAAACTATTGTAATAGAATATAAAATGTCTAAACATGCTTTCAAAATATATTTTTTACTTAGCAAAATATACATGACTTGTATAGGTAGCTACAATTTTGACAAGAATTATCTCCAGCTCAGGCCAATTAAAGGAAGCTAAGGAGAGATAAGTGTGTGATGGTAGAAGTCCAAGATTTCCTACCGAATCGTTGTCGAAGAAGCGTTATCTAAGTAACTAATATAATGCATGGCAGACAATGGCAGTTTAACAGTGGTAGAGTCCGCAACAACAACAACCGAAAGGGTCGACTCGACCGGTGAAATACCACGACCTAACAGAAGACACGTGTGAAGTAGCAGTATGCTTTTACATTTCGTCTGATCAGTTACCTAATTCCTGTCAGAGGCCCAATTTTAGTCCCCCTCGCCTTCCCATCCTTTCCTAATAACGGTAGCATGTAAAGGAGAAGAGGATTAGATGGGGAAGGGATGGATAGGAAACGGAACCATCCGTATTCCTGTTTATCCCCTTCTCTGTTATAGATAGGCAACGCATCTGCGTCTCATTTGGTTATTGCGGATGCGTAACGGTCACTTAAGATCAGGCGACCCGCTTGCTCATCTGCCACCTTCTATCATAAAAAGGGCATTCTATTAGTCACCAACTTCACAGTATACTGGCAGCTGGTCGTACTTTTTACAAACGTGAATTCAGGTATCATACAAGCCCGCTTTGTAGCAAGCGTGAATACTTCTTAATATTTGTCTTACATTTAGCTCTGTTTTCCAAAAAAGGATAGGCAAAATTCAAACAGTGCATAACAGGCAATATTTCCGTTGACCGCATCACTAGATGCCTGATTGTTTGTTGACTCAACTGTTGTGGTTACGGCTGGGTGTAATTTGCGGTCGGCCGATTTGATTGCGGTCGACTTCAAATCATCCGATGTGCCAAATGCTACCAGAAATATTTACAATAATTATGATTATTATGTTTGTATAGAAATTGTAAAAATATCTTAATAAATTGTAATAAAAACATTGTTAATGTTATAAAATGTTTATAAATTCCTTTTTGGAATATTTTATTCTTTTATTTTATGTTTATCATCATAATCATCAGCCAACTGAGGTTCTGTTTCGACTAAGATACTTTACATTTTAAAATCATAGGAAACTTCTAGACTTTTTAGAAGAAGAAAGAAAGAAAAAAAAGAATTTAATAGACAAAAGCCAAACAGCCTCTATGCACGCGTAGAACAGTGTTTACTAAAATTAATACAAAAAACCGACGCTCGCGCCATCTGGTGTCGGCGTTCAGAGACCGTGTTATATAACTGTTTGTTTTACAAATAAACTATCACGGCGCCCGGCTTCGCTTGATGCACTCCCATCCCAGATGCATAAGTACAGACAATAAACTGTATTAAGCCTGAACTAGACAATATATTATTTAATAGACTACTGTTAAAAAAAGTTGACATCTGTCACTTTTTCTGTTGAAATGTTGCCACCGTAAAATAAACTACATAGTCATATTTAAATAAATAAACAAGAACTATGCGTAAACATTTTTTCTTTGTTTCAAAGAGCCTTTTGACACTTTCACTGGCATACAGTGTTAACGAGTCGACAGAACTGTACATAAATTTACACATAATTTATATATGTCATAGATTATACATTCCATCTAACCCCTCGGCTAGAAATAAATCAACCGAAAAAAAGTATCGTTGAAAGAGCTATTTTCGAACTGGAGCCACGTAACAATAAAAAGCGTAATCTATCCCTACGAAGAGTTGATGTATCCATTTTTAAATATGGCCCAGGTTAACCCTTCAGCGGTAATGATATACGGCCTCAAGGCACGTGTTACACGGCCCAATGAAAAGTAACATTAAACAGGATTTAAATGTAAAAAAAAAGATCTTCTGACATTCCTTTTATATGTTTAATCTATTTATGTTTATGATAGATCATAAAGTTGAAGCTATTTCACGTTTGCTTCTGACGTTCTGGGATGTTGTCAAGAAATTAACTGAAGATGTAGATAATTTAAAAACTGACTAGAGGAAAAAAACATAACCTTACTGGCCAACATCCGTTTATTAATAATTGTTTTAAAAAGTATTCACATGACAATTTAAAAAATTTGCCGTTCATGATATGGATATTACGTGGATAATTTTAATAATTTATATCTAAACCATTATTAAGTAAGATCAGGACAAAAGACTAGGAGAAATGCGATATTGTTGTATGTTTCTGTGTGTTTCTGAACTTCTTAACTCATGTAATATCTTCAAAGGTACTCACTGTATAGTATATTTCCTGGCTAGACTATTTCTGAACGACGCTTTCAATAGGATTAAATTTAAAAAAGCAAATACGATACCGTCTTTATTTATAAAATCATCCCCTTTCATTAATCCATAAAGGAACGTTGAATTAAAAAAGGCCGGGTATTTTATACGCTTGTTTATATCCACGTTTAATTTTATACGGTGGCAACGACCTCTCCCGGTCTGTACGTAAGGACGGAACGATAAAAGTTATACATTATAGATATATCTAATGTTACCGAAAATTCAGAAACTGCATTAAAAACTTCCTCGATGCATAATGTTTGTCCGCTAAATCCGAGTCCCAACGTGTCCCAATTTTACGACGCTATTTGCTTCACGAATTTGTAATTTAATACGAATACATTAAGGTTTTAAATTAGTTGAAAATACGCTTTCTCTCGACCACTGAAGGTTTAACGGTCATCGTACACTTTTACTGCAGTTTATTTGCAGCTTTAAAAATGTTTTTATTCTATTTTGTACCTTAAAGTTTAGAAAATATGAGCTATAATATTATGATGAATAAATTATCAACAGCATTTTATTTATTTGAGGCGAGCCGTCAACTGAATGCATTTTGACGTTTATTAGTTTTCACGCACCCTGTATTTCAAAGGTTACGGGCTCCGCAACGAAGTTCGTGCATTACGTATATTCAATTTAATGACAATTTGTAAGTAGGGAGTTTATTTCTAGGTTTGTTACAGATGTTTCGCTAGTGCAAACAATTATATTTTCGGACAAACTTCGTCATACTGTATCCAATTATACGGTTATCAGAATAGATGTCCCATTTAAGCGCCAGACTTATAACATTTTGAATGGAACTCGAGAAGATTTATAATTTTTTTAATGTTTGAAAAAAAATTCTTGTGACCCGAGCAACAAATTTTTTAATAAATATGTATATAAATAATTGTCTTATAAATTTGAAGTTAAGGTTACTCAAAGTAAACTAATATAATAAAGTATATAATTAAGTAAGACCAGAATAGTTTATAAAAAACGACAAAAATTTCAAATCAGATGAATCTGAAAATACAATGTGTCATTAAGGTTAAAAGCTAAATGTGTCATCTGTTCATAAACTCATGAATTCATTTTCTTGCGACGGGCAGTACATTTCAACTAAAAATATCGTAATAAATTGTAATAAAAACATTGTAAATAGTTCGTCGCATTGTTCCAGAACCTAATGGATCCCAATAAGACGAGTTGAATTCGTCGTGAAATATGAAGCGAGCCGACATTGCGTTTTGGCGCGAAATGTCAATCGCTGTCACATTAGTCCTCGCGGCTTTGGCGGGCGTCGCATCGGCCAGAGACATCGTTCTAGGTAAGTACAAATAATTCATTCATAAAAATGTTGTTTAATTTGATAATAGACACTCGTAAAAGCGGATGACAAATATTTTTATGGAAATAAAATTAATAAGGTAAATTCATCTTGTATTTTTGTTGAATGTACGACATTTTTAAATTTATTTAATTTGTGTATTGGATGTACTTGAAGATGTACTTCAAATATAGTGAAGAAATATATTCCACATACATGTATGTATACCTATTACTTACAAATATATACTTGTTCAAAATCACGTCTTCAAAGATTTCATTGCCAAAAAACACTTAACCCAAAACTTAACAATGGCCCAGTACACACCCGTCAAGAATTTTTATAGGGCTTATTAAATAGGAAATCATTTATTTCGTATTCCTAACATCGTTACAAGTATATATTAAGTAAAATCTTTGAAGTGATGTTGGGAATTCGAAATTCCGCCGCACGCTTCGCATTCAAATTATGCGTGTCGAAACCTACATCGATGTCTCGTATCGATATTTTTGGCAATCGGAAAGGATATCTTTTGCCCTATTGTTATTCAATGCAAACGATTGTGGCGCCATTATGATATTATAATTCGAAAATTCGATTTTAATCTTTTAATATTACGAAAAGGATGACGCTTGTACATAGCAACATTTAAATATAGCATATTTTATTTATAATTAATTTTCTTTTTGTCGGTTGCCCGTCTTCATGTTATGCATTTAAATGTAGATGTCGCTGTCTATTTTTCACCGTTATTAGGTCTCTAATTGGACAGATCAAATCCAGACCTGCGGCTACCTGCGGCTTTAGCACGATATCTTAATCAATGACGTTTGCTTGTTTAAAAAAATTTTATCTTACTGTGAAACAAGGTGTACTCAAATGGACTTTAACAATTCTTTTTATTGTTTGGAAATTATACACTATGCAAAACTAACATAGGCTTTAAAATCAATAAATTTATTATTATTATTATTACATTGCAATATTAAAATTTCCCAAGGTGACGCCGGGAACGTACCTACAGTTAAACACAATAAGATATTACATATACATATATACTAATAATGTTTTTGCTATAAAACAACATATGTATTGTAGCACCATCTGCTTCAACTTTCCACGATAGTGGAATCATAAAAATGTATTTAATGAAGCACGAATTTACTCCGAAAATAAAGACAACGGAAGGGGTAATTTCTTCACGGGGACAAATCGATTGGAGCACAACCCCTCATTTGGTACTCATTAACTGCGCCGGATGCTTAGACAATTATGAAAATGACCAGTCAAAATAGAACCATTGCTTTCTTTCGATACCCTTAATTGAACTTCAACTCTTTACAAGGGGATAGGTCTCGTTTAGTTGGTCGTTATGAATTATTAAATGCGACATCCCGACCAATGTTGCGGCCAACCAATCAGCTTTGCTCATGTCAAATTGATCTTTTATTTTTTAATAGACGTTTTCGTCCTTCTCTTTAAGAACTTTCCTGCTCTTTGATTAACGATCTTCTTGGATTAAGAATATCCTTGTCTTAGATTTGATTTTATATAACGTCTGATAGTGACAGAATTTTAAGCTGAAATTAAATTAACCTTTTTGAAAAAATAATTACATTTATATTCTTATTTTATTGATCGTCCTCTATAAAATATTATTGTTTATGTGTGTAAATTTGGCATTGTACTTTGTCCTATATAAATAACCTGAATAACAATATATGTTTAAGAGATAAAATTATCTGTTATAAAAAAACTTTATATCACCATTCAAACATATCTATCACATAGATAAGTCATAAATCTTCCTTAGGGAGATACACACACGTTCCCAATGTTTGTTCAGGATCAAATTGGGGTTCACCGGCGCCCGGAATATCGCGGAATACTATCTCTGTAAATATTTACTTCGCGTCCAACTTGTTGAACATTAGCAAAGATAAGTTGCAAGCAGACATGATATGCTAGTCCTGAAATTGGTGGTGCATTAGCAAATGTTGAGGTTCAGCAGAAACACTGGACGTATAGTTTGTTCTGAAGTGATAACTTCTTACGAGAGCGTTACGAAAAGTGTGATCGGTCGAGGCGATTCGAAGTTGTTTGAATTTGGAACAGTGTGGATGAACTTTTTTTCATTTATTTTTCTTGTATACAATTTTGAATTTTATTGTTAAGGTACAAGTGTTTATTATGGAATATTAATTATTTAACTCTTGCTGAGCCTGTTTAGAGTTTTCACCTTATGACTGCCCGTGTTTTTTTCGTTTTTTTTTGTTTTTTTTTTCATTTTACTCCATGTATAAAATACTATTTTTTTTCCACCCTCTCTGTTACAACATGTTCCCCTCATTTAGTTATCATGTAATTCCGCACACTGACGTCACAGATTAAAAAAGCAGTGTTAATAATTCATTTCCTCGCTCGTCTGTCTTCCTGTTGCATAAGAACAACAGCACTTTGTCCACCATATCTGGTTTATGCAAATGCAACCATGAGCTTACAGAATCGATATATAAAACATATCGTCACATATTTCTCATTCGTGTAGACTTTGATGGTGTATTTATTTTATTTTAATTAGTAATCGCTTCGCTAATGTGAACGTAATCAATGATATACTCATACAAAATCACCGGTCAAAAGTGTTCCAAACCAGTGACAGCAACATTCGCAAGTGTCAGATGGTGTGAAAAGGATAGCGTAATTAAAATAATAAGAAAAACGATGACAGCTAGTGTTTGTCACTTAAGCATAAATGTAAACGCATTACGTAAGCTATAGATAAACTGTCCTAATTAGGACACTTATTTAGTTTTCACTTTTCAACCGCTAACGACATATCGTATTATAATATCATTGCATATATCAGATATAACATTTTGCTTTCGTATATCCCTTGTAGTATTTTTAATAAATGCTAAACTACTTCGTACGCGCAATACTCTTAAAAAGTTTCAGAAGTGTGTTTAATATGTTCATATAACTATAGATTTTTAAATTCAGAATCGGACTTTTAAAAATCAAATTTGGACTTATAAAACACAACTTCAGCCTCTTAGAAATCCAATTCATACATTTTGCACATATTAAATGCAAAAGTCAGAAAGTTTGTTCAATTTAATCAACAAAATTAAGATGTTAACAAAATGCTACGAAATGTGTTCCTTAGACAAGTTATTCATAAAATATTTAAATATTAACGATAATATTCATCCGCCTATACAGTAACTGCAGTATTGTATGGGACCTAGCCAGTTAAAACAAACGCTCGTTACAAGATAGAAGCAATTCACCTATTGTAAAGGACTTTTCACAATGCACACTCCCCGTTGCATACAAATGCGGGGTTAGGTCGGGGCAAGGCTGCGTAAGGGCGTCACGGATCTGGATAATCACGATTTTCCCAGTGTGCAGGTATTGCAATGTCAGTCGTGTGCATGATGCGTTGATATGATGAACGCCCGTAGGATGTAGGCGGCGCAAAGGCACCGACTTCCGTCGATGTGTGCACTCCATTGTTATTCCACGCGAAATCACACGTTACGAGGTAAAAACCATTTATGGGTAATATGTTTTTTAAACAGTATTGTAAAATGAAAGAATTCGCCTTTAGGTATCTTTATTTGGATAGAAATATAAATTCTAGGAGAGAGACGCGTTTATCCTTCATATCGACAAGGTTTTAGTACGCTCACGCTCGTAACCCAGCGGGGTAAGCAGAAATTATGGATTTCCGTTTGGTGCGAACCTGGCACACCTCGCTTCTTCTACATCCATACATTTACGCATACATGCTCGCTGGTTATGGGTACTCTTTATATCACCCCACCCTTCTTTATTATGTCACTAATCTGACCGATATATAAGTTCACCTTGGACGTCTCCTGCCAACGAAAACGAAATTTTCTTCTTCATAAAATTATTAAGATGAGTAGATAGTGTTTTCTCATATTTCCGCGAAAACATTTGAGACACGCTAATTACACATTTAAATTAAACTAAAATTATTTCAATGAGTTGATAGTTTAAAATACTTTTAAGTAAGTTAACGCGTGGCTTCAAACGAAAACAGAGAATCAGACATAAAAGTCCGGCATCCCCGGCATGTTCCTTGACAGTCTATTAACCTACCGCAGTCGATTGTTTTGAGGAGGACTCATTTTAATGGGACGTAATACATTTGACATCAATAAAACCCCCCAACGGAGACTAAGTAAACAAATATCGTTCAGCACAGAGTATATACACGGAGCACAGAAGTGGAGATGACGCTTAAAGTGCCGTAAAATTTTTATAGTTGAAAGGGAAATAAATAGTTTTTCGCTTGCTCCATTTAGAAGTTATACAATAAAAACTTTACAACTGAAAGAAAATAGACTTGTGGATAATGGTGCGGCGCTTCGGCGGCCATCTTTAAACCTGAAAGATTGTCGAGGTCAACGTACCTGTAAAAAGAAAATCTGTGTAAAAATCTATTTTTAATAGAGGAAAACTCGTGATTAACTACAATGCCACATTTAAACTCGCGATGTTAATTTACGACGTATTTGTAGTTATTAATTGCTATAAATAATAATCAAGGTTATTAAATGATATATTTCCTAAAGCAAACCATTTGATATTAAAGATGAAGTAAATTTAAACATTTTTATCCAAATTCGCGCACAAATATACGATACGATTAGAACAGAAACAGCAATCACTTCCATTGTGTTTATTGGATCCCAAAAAAAACAGACCCAAAGACAAAAAAACAACTGCCTTTTTTATAGACAACTTTTATATCAAAGTACATAATTTTTTAAACCTTCTCGAAGCTAAAATATTGTATATGCATTCAACATAAAATAACAACGTTTTAAGTAAACGTCACCTTTGAAACGATGCGCGTCGTTGATATATTTTCATGCAAAATAAGCCCTCCCCTTCAACAAGAATGCAAGAAAATTTGTCAGATCGCATCACGATAACAACGCGAGTGTGAAATACCATAAATTAAAGTTATTTTCTCTCGAAAGCAGCCCTACGACCACTTATACGTTTACAGAAATATAATCCTTATGATAAGGGAATAAGAACTAATTTAGCAAGTTCTTATTTGAAATAAAACTACATAGGGTTGTCAAAAAGCATGTTTGGATTAAATGCTCAATTAATCAACAACGTTTGTACAGTAAGTGATTTATTTTTGTTGTCTTTTTATTCATCTTATGGTACTTACTTGCAAGCTTGGGGGAGACAGAATAAGAAAATGCAATCCCGCGTTTTTTCTTTGCATTTTTAAATGTTACATTTAGGATAGATCTGGGCCCGATGGGTGATGGTTTTGTCGAAACGGAAAAAAAATAGATTTATTGTTCATACAACAAAAGAAGTGACTTAATTACCTTTCACTAGAAGTCAATATAAGTTATCAACTGACCTTCAACCATTATCAAGTCCTTCAACGTTCATACAAACAACAAAGGTAAATCGATATGTTATTGTGAATAATCTTATGATTTCAGTGTTTGTACATTGACATGCATTTTTATCTGACAAGTTAATCTTTATATGATAAAAATGCGACTTATCTTTTTTCTGCACCTAATGTGCTCCATCTAGTATTAAGTGTTAATTAAATACACCTAAATTGATGGGAAATAATAATAAAGTAACGCGAAAGTTTGTAAGTATGGATGTGTGGATGTATGGATGTTTGTGAGTCTTTCACGCAAAAACTACTGAATGGATTTTAATGAAACTTTACAATAATATAGCCTATACATCAGAATAACATATAGGCTATAACTTATAAAGATTTTGTGTGAATTGTCCAAAATACAACGATAAGTGTCAAGTAAGGAAAAAATCCGGCATATGCGAGCTATTCTGGTGTTTAATTTTTACCTTAAATTAATGTTTACCTTAAATAGCCCTACAAAAAAGCTCGGGACACCATATATCTATCTTTTATGTGTAAGCCATTATCGCCAAAATAGTGAACCGTCTATATATTATAGGACGGTGCCAACTTTGCTGGGCCAGCTAGTATGTTATATATGATGTACCATATGTGCAAAGAAAGTCGTAAGTAAATAAAATAACTAGTATATTGTTGAGAAATATATCATGATAATATAGTAAATGAATAAGATAACAATATCCGATAAGTGCATAATATTGAACGCTTGTTTATTTCTCTAGCAGTCAGCTGTCGGCAAGTCATTTGCGACCCGCGCTCGCGAGTCGGTCGGCAAATGACTTGACGTTAGGACTGATATATGATGCTTAATATAAACAGTAATTATAAGTTCATAACTGCGATAAAGTACCTAACTTTTTAGAAGAAAAAACTAAACTAATTATATAGATTTAATGTTTGTATAGAATTAAATCAACTGTTCTAACTTCCTTTTCGTTAAACTGTAATGGGTCGCAACTCACCTATCAATAGAAAGTCGAGGCAATTTAAGCAATTGAAAATCTTTTAGATTTTTTTTTCACTCTATAATTAAGTTTCTTTGTACATTTAACTTATACGGATAAAAGGTGAGACAAGTATATCGTTGAAACCGAGCAGGACCGATGTATGTAAGCGATATGTCGGTCGCGCATGACTTGATTGAATGTGTCAGTTTTTATCTATCAACACAAAAGTATTATTTTAAAATAGTTTACAGTTTACCTAACTAGTTGTTGTTATTGAAGTTGTTGACAACAATGACTATATCTATCTATATATCATCATCTTCTCTTTTCCTCATGTGAGGTCGACAGAGTATGTTTGTAGATCATACTGTATAGATTTTGGCTACAGTTTCTTCAGCCGGCCGCCTGCCTGACGCCAACCCTCCCCGGGAATCTAACATATATACTTGCTATGCTATGCTGATATGATAGCATATATATAGTTGCTACCGCCAGAATAGGCCGGCTGTTTACATATTTTTTTAAACTATTCAAAGAACATCACCTCAAAGTTGCAGTTGTAAATTACTATACCTATGACAAATTTGCTATCATCTGGCACATATACTTGCAACCATCAAAATAACAAGCATTTGTTTTAAATTTTTAAATGTAAAGTATGTGTACATATGTGGGAGTAGGTTCATTTTTTTTTAATATTTTTAAAATTCTAAGGTTGGTATTGCAACCGTGAGATGGCTGCCAGAATGGTACTTTCTTAATAGACGGATAATAAATCATCGTTTTAATAATTTCTAGCTTTGTGGGTAGTGGATTATTCGGATGGTTCTGTAGCTCTTAGTCCAATATAACTAAGACAGAATACTATCAATTGCACAGGATAATACTTAGGTTTTCTGTTAGCTGTCTAAACCTGCTTATTGGGACAATATGTACAATTAATTAATTCTTATAACAAACACCAGATCGCAATAATTAGAAATATTAGCATTTGCAGCGAACCAAAAGATAAATATAGTTCAATAACAGGGGATGTTGTTATCCCCATGTGTATAAAATAAGCCTGACAGACGTCGTGGCGATCTGCGCACGCGCAGCCCTCTGTAAACATTCGCAGCACTATGATATGCGCACAGTTCAGCGCCCGCGGATCTATATTTGTGATCGGTAGGGAAACTACGCAATTTCTATAGCCGTTTTACAAGCTAAGTATATACGAGTATGTAGCTATGAGATTTTTTGTTTCGATTATTCACATTCGTTGTTAATATCTGTAACAAGTCGATTAAATCTTTAGCAACGTAACTAGGTACTAGCTAATAGGGCATAAGAACTCTAGAATGAAACAGAACTGAATAAAAACTTCATTCATTTCATCTGAGGCAGTATAGCCTGGGAATGGTCATGTAAATTTCTCTATATAGGTTTTTTTATAATAGAAGGTAGCAAACGAGCATGCGGGTCACCTGATGTTTAGTGCCCGCTTCCCATAGATATCCACAAAAAGCAAATGAGTTTCATATGCCTCCCTTTAATGGACAGAGGAAGGGTTAGACAGGAAAAAGTATTTTTCCTCCTCCTATTCATTCCCTTCTAAGTCCAATCCTATTTCTTTTCCCATCCTATCCTTTGTAGGAAACGATGGGAAGGGGAAGAGAACTGAACTGAGAACTGACTCCAGCACCTAACTCATCAGACGAAACGCAGAAGTATGAAATACTCCTACTTCACGTCTTCTGTGAGGTTGTGGTATTTAACCGGTCGAGCCGGCCCAAGCGTGCAACTGATGTTGTTGCGGGCTCTACCACTGTTTTGCTACTTTAGGCTTTTTGTTTCCACCTCTTGACACCGATATTTTTTAGATTGCGTTCATCCAGCCGTTTTATCTTCAGCCTACCCCGTGTTCTACAACCATCTGGCTAACGGGACAAAAACTTCACAAACATAATTTTTTAGTTCGAGATCGAACCCAGCAGGGTGACAACTAGATTCTCGTAACGTAAGGCTACGGGATCGTACAACTTGTCATAAGAGAAACCTGAGAGGGACAGATATCTGAGAGTTATTTGTCATCTTAAGTTTGTCGATCCGTATCAAATCTAGAGTATGTTTCTCTGGAAATGTAAACTCACCATTAGAAATGTGATGCACAATTAATTAGAACCCATAAGCTACGTACATTTCATGGGATTTATTTATTAACTCTTTTTTAATAGTGTTTGCCATAGCTACACTCATAAGAAAAACTCTTGGATGGTAAAGTATGAAATCTTCATGGTAATTGATACCTTAATTCAAGACATAATAATCCATTTCTACATTATTATCTTGTCTGTCGTTAAATCAATTTCGTACACAATAAGATGTAAAAGGGTATTCGGAATTATGTTAGTGATCCAGAACGATCATTTCTAAACTGACATCAAAGGTTTCCAAGTTTCTTCGAAGACTTTTTCCACATCGTTCTTAAATGGCTCGGCTTAAGGGACCATTAGCGTAACAGCGAATCGTGCCGTCAACGCGGTCCGAGCCGGTATGACAAATTATTCACTTACATGTATTTACAACGATGATACTATACACAAGAATAATGTAAAATGAACGTTATCACGAATAACGAAGAGTATAATTTACGTTGGCTTTGTGACAGCTTAACTAAAGATACTCGCCTTTCAAGATTTTGAAGGCATATGGTGTCACCATATTTATTTTACAGTCTGATGCTATTCTAGGAATATTCCACCGTATCTTTGCGTATTTCGGTTCAGGTGACCAGATGTCGAATGCGTCTTTGTCGTTTTGCGATACTCCCAGTGGCAAGGGAAGCCAAATCTGGACAACTTATTAGGTTTCTGGTTAGGGCTTGTGGATTTGTTGTAGGGAGTTTTGTTGGTTTGTTTAAAGCTATATTTGTCGGTGTATCCGTGCCAATTAATGTCAGCCATATGATCGTTGATTAATTTTGATTTTGATATACGTGTCACTGGGCTCGTAATGAACTTGATTAAGAGGGAGTTTCAATAGATTTGAACTCTGTACTTCTCAATAAAGATCAGTTTTCACTTTAATTATGGAACGATGATTTACATTCATTCGTATGTAATGTATCTTTATATACTCTTGAAATTTCTTAACATAATAAAGTATCTAATGTACTTTCTTTTCCTTGTAACACATGTAATACAAGATAATAAAAGACGGTCTTGATACCTTAGGACATTGCTACCCAGACAACTAGAGTGGAGAAATATTAATAGTAGATGAAGTGATTCCTTAAATCAAGAGCTAAACAAAGGAAATAATAAAATATAATAATTGTTGAAATTACTAATTCATGTAAATTTATGTAAAAGAATGTAAAATGTATAATTATGACCGATTTCTTGTTATTTGTACTCAGAATTGAACCTGCGATGTTTGGACTATTAGCTGATAAATTCCAAAATGTATGATCGCTATATTGTAAAGGTCTAGACTTTAATTTGCTTTTAAAATTAAAATGAATTAATTCCTCTTCGTTAGTCGACTAGGCGTATGGCGGCGGACTCAAAGAAATGCAGCGTCGCATAAATAATTACGATTTTCTCACGAATAGCAGATGTGCAAGACTAGGAACAGAGGTGCAATGGAGTAGTGTACAAAAATAAAATAAAAATTTGTGTAACTATTTATTTATTATTATTAACTCAAAACTAAGTATTATTGTAATAATAAAAACAATAGACTAAGTGATCCTATCCTGGGCGATAGTGCACTTATAAGTCACGTTATAGGCCATAAGTTCGAAACTGAACCAACTGAGAAAACAGATGTAAAAATATTTTAATAAAATCGCAAACATTGATTTTATAAGCGCCAGACTTTACTCGAAATATTCAATACGAACTTCAGTAGGTACTTGCGAGGACCTATCAACATTTCAAAACTAATAACCTCGACGTAAAGGAGATTTCGATTTTGAAAAATTTGATCTCCGTTTTTCAAAAATTGATTCAGGAAAGTAAAAGTTTAATCGTAACGTATTTGTTCATTTACTTTATTAAAATATGCATTGAGCACAGCACAACTAATATTTCACATAAAACTTTACGTCGCCAATTTGTATAAGATCTATCATATCTCAACACTAGCACGCCACGCTCCCCCGCGGCTCTTGCAACTGCCCGCATTTATTTAATCGCGTGACAAACATCATTTATATCGATAAATTGAATGCTATTTTAACATAGAAATAGTATATTTATTAATATACCTACTTTAAAAAAATGAATGGTATTAGCAAAATTTTGGAGTGCCTTTAAAATAAATTCTATATTGTCACATACGCATGTTTTCGCTAACGATTTCTATAAAATTCATTACAAACAAATGCCATCTGCTTTTTTAAAATATTACTATCACAAATATGAAATGAAGTGAATATATCCTTATATAAATCTCTACCTCTATATATCTTACATGAATAATATTATTATACCTTCAATTTTCTTCGTATTCCCAAAGAGAGTTGGCGTCATACTGGCGGCCGGTCGTAAAAACTCTAGCCATAACCTATACAGTATAGATTATGTTCATGCTTCTACTATACCTACCTCACATAAGGAAAAAGGGAAGAGAGTAGAAGAATTTATCTTGTAAAAAAAATTCAAAAAATTTATCATCTCCACGTCTTTCTACGTCCGTATCGGATCCGCAGATTTATCTCAGTTGACGTTTTTTTGCGTCGTCTTTGTTTATTTACTTAAAAAAGACATCGGGTGTCAAGTTGCGCAAAAAATGGCGTAACGAGCTTTGAATTTTTTAACGCGTCTGTCTTTTGAAGTGTGACCACCTTGGTCTTATTAATAAAGAACTTTACATGAACATCGAAATTAAAATTGGATTTATAAAAAAATACTTTATTTTATTAAAATCATGAATACGGCTCTGTCGTCATCGCCAGAAGCCAATAGACTGGTTATATGACAAATACGCACGTTTACAAGCCGAGTTTTGTCTTCCGATGAATGTGTAAAAAACAAGACTCGAGTCTTGTTGTCAATGTTAAATGCAATATAAACAGTTATTTATATTGCATTTAACATTGTATACTAGTCATTAAGTTATTACTTCTTAAGCCACGGAATATATCACTTTCTATAGAGAGGATTGTAACAACAATCATTTAATGAAAACATAGTTTGAAATATTTATAGTTTTTCAAAATATATAAACTTAAACCATCATAACTCAATACTAAACTTAATCCATTCAAACAGACGAGATTACTTTGATATATAGCTATTAAAATCTATTATAACATTAACAAAGTGCGCCGTTCTCTATATGTATATATAAAATCTGTCTGTTTGAATACTGTACGGGTGATTCCGACGAAATCCGTAGGCGAAAGCAGAGCTACCCAGAACCCTTGTTTTTCTAATAAACAACGCGTATCGACTTACCACCGGCTCGCTTTACAACATCAACATCGGTTTTGTAACAGAATGCGCGTCCAGATTGCTTGCTATGTTACATGTAACAATGTTACATGTATTTGTTATAGCGAATATTTTATGAAATGATTTTTGTATGGTAATATGTGGATAGAGAGATAAATCATATTTTATCATATTTGAGACCAAAAATTGCATAGTGATTGCCGCTGAGAGTTGAGAAGATTATAGTAGATTAAAATGAGTGTATGGAATCCATATTTGAAAAAAGAAAGAGGAATTTATTTGTATATTTCAAGACAAACCTAACGGGGGCTTAGCTCGTAAAAGTGTCTGCAATGTATCTTATAACACACGCCATGAATACACTACTACATGTTACATAGAGTGTTATAACGAGTATTCCGATGAGTGAATGTGACTTGTTTTGATATTCGCTTGGATTTGTTGAACAGATGCTTTTAACCGATCGTTCAAATAGGATTGTAGCAAATTCAGCATCATTAGTTGCCTTCACCAATGACTTTAGTTATACGCGATCCACTGCTTTTCGCACATAGAAACTTTCAGCAATGTGATCAAAGAATGACTTGAAATGAATGACATTACCTAGATTACAAGTTAGAGAATATGTAAATTGATAAATCAGAAGTGGGATTCCGAGATAAATCTGGGGCCAACACTCTTAACGTATAACGTAGGTGCTGATCAAATAACAGATGAATGTATAAATTTCTTGTGCGTTTCTTATACCTACTATTAGTTATAACGGGGAAAACTGACGACCAGAATTTTATTCTAATCATCTTCAATATCTATTTAAATCTCCTTGTAATTATGGATCACTAAAAGATAGACAGGAGCATTGATGGCCCAGTGGTTTAGGCCCCGACTTACGTACTGTAGATCCAAACTCGGGCAGGCGTTTTACTTTGTGGAATTTATTTCATCACCACTGCTCCAAAAACGGTGAAGGAAAACATCTTGACGAAATCGGCATGTCTTAGAACCACCAAATTCGAAGACATGTGACATCCACCAACCCGCACTGGGCTAGCGTGGTGGATTATGGCCCCTTCCCTCTCTCGGAGAGGAGCCCCGTGTCCCTGCAGTGGGGAAACACGCTATAAAATGCTGATTTATTGTTATTTATTATTATTATAAAAGATAGAAACTAAGAGTACCCGCTACTGAAGAATGTAAGTAAGTATTTTTTTTTCTTTGCATGTAAAATAAAAAAATATTCTTAAGACGTATACAGACAGCGTATACGTTCTGTATCTAGTAATAAAACGCACAGTACTCCGACTCCATTAAACTCTTTGTGGTGAACATTAAAATGTTCGAACCGAAAATAGCACTCGAACAAAGTCCGATACGAAAACCGAACCAAGAGCGTGCCGCGGCTAAATATTTATACAGAGCCGATCTCCCGCCCTTGAACTTGCCTTCAACGTGCTAACCCGAACACCTAGGGAGGGACGCGAAACGGGAATAGACTGGAATAAACATAGTTTGTTAATGCAAAATTTAAAGAAGTGGAACTTAATGTCCTTACATAATATGAAACTTAATAAAGGAAAAGGATTTTTTTTTGCTTGCCTCCCCCTCATCAGTCCTGGTGGAAGAGCTTTCTATTGGTGAAAGAATTTTTCAAATATATTTGCGCTCACGTCCGTAACCCAAAGGGGTAGGCAGAGATCATGGATTTCCATTTGGCTCTCCCGCTTCTTCTACATTCTTACTTCTACGCAAAAAAATTATACGGAACAAACAAACAATCAAATCTATTATCTTTATAATATTAGTGGGTATATATCTAATAACTATTTATTTATTTATATTACACATTTATCAAATATACCGTAACCAAACAAAGCGGTACAAGCATTAAAATCGATGTCCACAATCAAGGTAAATGTAGTTACACCTCTTACAAATGCATACATTTGTCGTAGTTAATAGGTGATCGTTTGGCTTCGTGTTCCCGACAGGCTACCGCTTAATCAAACTTTCCTGTACCACGAATGCAAATTGCTTCCAAAACGGCAATATTTACTAAGGAAATTTGAATCACGCAAAAAAAACAATATTTTAACATGTTTTTGTTAGGTTAGGTTAGGTTAGTATGTAAAGAAATATTTGAATGTGAATTTGAACCCCTTCAATTAGTCAGATTGAGTTGAAACCTCGCACACTTATCGAGAACCGATGACAATGCAATAATTTAAAAAGTTTGTCCCATTACCCTTACCAGGATCTTCAGGATTTGCGATTTTCCATAGATTGAGAATCACGCCATCTAGTGCTTTAAATTTAAATAACAATAGATACTATAATTGATGGAGCATAGCGCTTGTTTTAGTTTTTAAGCTTGTCATTTAACTCTTTTAATTAAATTTATATAACAATCTACGCTATATTTTAGGTAATTTACATAAAACTTTCATAACTGATACAGATAAACATTCATTTTCAATTAATTCATTTATTAGCAAAACCAGGGGAAAATTTGTTTCGTATTTTTTGCAATTTATCGCTTTTAGATGCGGGTAGAGGATTTTGCTTTATAATGTGTTAAAGGTGCTTTCCACTCTTTTAGTTGTTGCGGATGTTTATAGTGCATTTATATTAGTACATTTTTTTACTGTTGTTTTTGCTAACCAAAAACAACAGTAAAAAAATGTACCATGCTCTATGTACAAAATCCTTGACTTATCAAGTTCAAATGTCTATCAAATTTAATAACACTCATACAAACTAAAGTATCAACTTTTAATACCTGTAAAAAAGAATTCTATGCAATTTGTCTATATTGAGATGCAACAAAAAGAAATCAATTCGTTCGCAATAGTTCCGAACACCGAAAATAATTGTATTATTAAGGTATCCTTTTTTACGCTTGTCTGTTTTTTGTCTGTCTGCAACAAGTAACTGTGCATTGGGTTAAATGCACCGAGATAGGTCACAAGTCTAGACTTTGTTGGTCTTTACCTAGGCTTTTAATTCGGCTTCAAGGTCGATTCGATCAGACGTATTATACAAATTGTTTTGGTTCTGTATAATGGCGTGTTTCATTATTTTATTAAAGAAAAGATAATTAATTATAATAAAAAAAAGACTTATGAAAATAATTTATGTAAGAAATAATTTCGAATCTCCTTATGTTTGTCGTGGTGGTTGTTCTATAGAGTCCTAATTTATTTCCTGACAAGTTAAGCCCCGTCACCCGCCGTACAATTTAATAAGCTAACATTTGTCCAGCTTAAGTTGAGTCCTATTTGATATGGTTGATCATATAGGTTATCAACTTACATTGCATTTAAATTACCTTTCATCCCCTACTTTTAACTTTTAGAGGATGAATATAGAAATATCCTTTCTTTATACTCGCCTACGTAATAACAGAAATCTCTGTACACATTTTCAAGTCTCTAGGCCCAGTAGTTTGAGCTGTGCATTGGTATATAAGTCAGTCAATTTCTTCTTTTGTATATTTATATAGGTAGATAGTAAATGTTTTATTTTATGTGATGCCCATAAAACTTGTGTGATATTTTCCTTAACTTATAAATGTTTGATTTTCTAAATATTTCCCGCGTATTTTGTTTAGCTCTTATTATATTTGTGTCTAACTATTTGAGATTTGATAGCATTACGTTCATCTTTGGACCAATTATCGCTAGAAGCGCATCCCAGTACCACCCAGTATGACTGAACGACGCAGATTGCATGCCTGAATTTAAATTTTAAATTAAACCTCAGCCTTCTTGATCATTAGAGGCTCCTTCAATTAGCTTTTACCGCACATGTTATCTATGATAATTTACATGAACGCTGGACCTTGCTAAGTTATTCGAGATAACGAACAAGCAATTAAAAATGTTCGAATGATAATTGAATAAGACAATCAATAAATAACCACATTAGGTAAAATTACGAATTTGACTAAGTGACAGGACATGTTTTTTTCTCTTTGCCATTTTTTCCAATTAAGTGGGGTCGGCACAGTACGACCATAGTCCATATTGCAAAAGGTATTGCCTGCGGGTTTTTACAACCAGCCGCCTACCTGACGCCAACCATCCTCTAGTAAATAATTAGATATTGTTATGTACATTATAACATGTACTTTACCTTCCTCTCTATGTCATATCTTTCTTCTCTCTCACGTAACGAAATTTGCTTATATGATTATATTATTCGTGACGCGTCCTTGAAATTTCACTCACGATTCTCGTCCAACTATTAAAACTGCTTAAGTGAACCAGTTTCACTGTAAATCGCATTTCGTGCAGGATTTTTTTACCACACTATTTTTTAGAGTTGATTTTACCGAGGAGGGTTGGCGTCAGACAAGTGGCCGGCATAGCCGAAAACCTATACAGACTACAGTCATACTGTGCCGACCCTATATAACGTGGGAAAAGGTTAGGGTGATGATGATTTTTATAGAGTTGATATATGCTTTATGAAAGTTAAGAAAAGAATTACGTAAATTAATAAAACAAATAAAACAGGATACAGTCAAACGTCGGGTAAAACATGCACAAGTAACCACAAAAGTGTTGAAGCTAGAATGAGATGTTAGTACGGATAAGCATATAAATGCACGTTTAAGGCGCTGTAATGGTGTTGACCCACCGGACCCGTGTTGGCGCCGCTTGTTTCCAAGTAATGTTGCGTCGCGTCACGACTTCAGACTGATAAAGACTTAATAAAATCTATTTTCAATACATTTATGCAATCAATTTAAAAGTTGCTAAAAAAGCTAATGAAAGAGTGTTATCACGAATAAGGACTACGGCACTAGGACTCGTATTTGTTAACGCCCGTAACACAGAGGAGTAGGCAGAGATCACGAACTTCAATTTGTCACACCTCTCTCTTCTTCTTCATCCGTACATCTACGCGTACATGCTCGTAGGTTTCAGGTACTCCTTACATCGGCCTTTTTGGTATGTCACTAATTCGATCGATATAAGTTCTCCTTGGACCACCATGCCAACACTGTTACTCACTTTTGCAACATAAATTTGTCTTGTTACTTTCTCTTCATTCATCCTTTCAACATGCTCGAACCTACCACTACTAACGAACGAACTAAGTACACCTTTCCCAATTCTGGTAAAGAACTTCTTAAGGATCGCATCTCAATGGCTTTATACTAAGTACCCTGCCAAACCCAGCTCTCACTTCTACATATTGCGTAAGCGTTTATTTCAGTTGTTTGAGCATATAGAGTGTAATCTTTTCTTAAAGTCAGGCTATCTCCTGCAGCTTATGTGATGTTGTCGATGTTCTTGTGTCGTGGCGATCACTTAACGCTAACTTGCCCTCGTATACGATAAAAGATTGAAGTAATAAATAAACACGGATAAGGATTTTTTTGCTGAAAGAGACAATAGCTATTTAGTCAGGGATATTTCGAATAGCTGGATTCCTAAGCTCTGCTTACCACTTTGTATCACGGGTGCCAGTGGTTACATTTTTCGTCATTGTAAACTACTTTAAAAACATCTCTGTATGGCGTTCTGTCAGATAAATACCAATAGAAGGTACCCAACCCTCTTACCCCCAAGTACCTTACACACTTATGTGGCCAGCCGTCACACAAATAGACTAAATTGTTCTCAGTGCTTTCAAGTGTACGGTAAACAACGTTATGAGGCGCTCAAACAGAATAAAATATAATATATATGTTTACAAGTCCCCAGGTAAGGAATTCTTGCAGTTATTTGATACTAATGGTTAAGATACACAGGGGTACGAATAGGACAAATTTTGCATAGTAAATAAATATGTGCTCACGCTCGTAACACAGAGATCAAAGATTAACCTTACATCACCCTTCTTTAGTATGTCACTAATCTGATCGATATAAGTTCTCCTGGGATGTCCCCTTCCTATACTATCCTAATCGCGAGCTATCCTAATCGTTACTAATATTATAAATACGAATGATAGTTTGTTTGTTACGCTTTAATTCCTTAACGACTCGACCGATCATCATGAAATTTTGCATACACATTGCCAGGGATACAGATAATAACATAGGGTACCTTTTGTACCGAAAGAAAAAAGTCCCCGAGTGATAAATCAAATATTATAATACAGGTTGCCATGGTAACGTATGACACGATTTATAACGTCTTTTTGATACTTTTTGTTCGACGAAATTTTTCAGCGAGGAAGAAAAGAAACGAATACGTGCGAAGCCGCGGGTAAAAGTTAGTATTATTGTAATTTGTGAGCTGATTTACCTAAAACGTTTTAGGAGTAATTATTTAAAGTAATTATTAAATTTCGCATTGACCCGAAAGTCTTTGATCTGAGAGACTTCGAGAGAATCCGGACCACACATCACATACGGTCATAATTCAATCAAATTGCTCATGGAAAAAGTTTCGTTTTTACAAGATTAATGCCTTATTGAGTTCTATTTGTGACATACTGTATGACGCGTCGCACGAGAGCCGACGCTCGCTCATACGAGACGTGACTAAACTTAATCTCCAAGTTATAAGCGATAGCGATTTTACACATAGTATTGATGAAGTAATATTATGCTAACACTTAGATTTCATCCTACCCGCCCTAAGCAATTCTATAACTTATTTTGACTTTTATATTGTGTTTTTATCCACGCTCAGACAAATCAGTAGTTTACAAATCAGTATTGTATGACGGAAGAACGTAAAATTTTACATATATGTCTTTCTTATGCAGTGTAGGCGAGTATAAAAGAAAGGATTTCTACAAATTCAATCCCAAGGGCGTGAAAAGGGTGATGACATTGAAAATCTGAAATTGTTATTAAACATAATAATGACGGTATTCAAGAGTAAATTGTAAAGTTGTGTAGATCATTAAAATAATTTATAAATAAAAACTATACTGTGATATATTCCATGACAAACTATCAGTATATAAATCCAAAATCGTTAGGATATTGAACCCTAGGACCATCGCATACGTCTCATATTTTAAGTTTTATATTGCGTCACGTCATAATTTAGTAATTTTGGTATCTAGTGACAGACTTCGCTCGGGTAGCCGTTTCGCAATCTATAGGGAACATCGCATTTTAAATATGCACCTGTGAAAAGGAAAAAAAATCATCCCACAGGAGCCGTACATTTTTCCGGGATAAAATGTAATAGCTTAAGCCTATATACTAATCCAGACTATAAATCTATCTCTGTGCCAAATAACATCAAATACATTCAGCTGCTTTTGCGTTAAAGAGTAACAAACATCCATACAAACTTAACAAACTTTCGCATTTATAATATCAGTATAGATTGTTCCATAGTTTTTTAAGCCCATTGATTTTGTTTTTTGCATAACTCTTAATTTTTTTATATATATACATGATGTACGCTGTGTTTATCTGTAATTGAGATGACATTACATAGGTTTTACATAATGTATACTGTGAAACTAATTCATGTAATTTTGTATATGAACTATAATAAATAAATAGATACAAGAACTCTTTCAAGCATCTTGCACTCGCCTCCTATAAACTCATATCTCTTATGTTCCACTAATCGCCGGTTCCTGTAAGCGATGCATTACCGTAACGCACTCTCGACAGTCGCCCCTCGTAGTCTGGTCGATGTCTCGCTCAGCCAAGGTCAAGTGATTCATACCATCTTGGGAAATTATTGACGAAAGCACTAAAACGATAAGCCCCCTCACGTGCCGTTAACATGTTTATGTGTCTTTCTCACTGAGATCATTGATTAATTGGACAGAAAACAATGGTTGCCTGAATCACGCGTTAAAGTTATTTATATATTTATGTGTCTTAGTTATTTGTAATTTTTTACTTTAAAATAAAATTACGACATATCCGTAATACGTGAACTGATTTCAGGAACATTTGAAGAATATTGCGTGCGCGGGTTGTGTAAAATTTAACAAATTTAAAATGTCCTAGGACAAGTTAACGAAACTAAAAATGTGTATAATATGATTTAAGAAAAGATAATACTTAAAGAAATCAGTAAGACTTTATATGTACTTAGATATTATATATTTTATTTTTTTATTTCTAAATATGGACTAATTTCGACCACTGAGGAAATTCCACACTGTAAGATAAAGTTAAAAGTGATCTTTCTTGTTTTCTACATTAATATAACTTTAAACATACACCAGGTATAGTGCCTTGTTGAAAAAGGCAGGAAGACATAATCTAGATAATATCTAAAAGCCATAAAACGTTTCTATGTAATGAAAAAAAAACTTTCAAACGTCAATTACTATTACATACTGTCGCTGGATTTAAATGATCTGTATACTGAGGC
Organism: Papilio glaucus; assembly: GCA_000931545.1. Classification (NCBI taxonomy): domain Eukaryota; kingdom Metazoa; phylum Arthropoda; class Insecta; order Lepidoptera; family Papilionidae; genus Papilio; species Papilio glaucus. The sequence goes on along the minus strand of JWHW01033282.1, from coordinate 42,378 downwards.
ATTTAATGGAATGTCTTCCGGAGCATATTGAAGCTGAATATTCTATCCACGTGTATAACAAGTGAGCTATTTCCTAAACAAGACCAAGTTTCACACATGCCTTGCACGCAAGGCGCGAAACTCTCAGTGAACTAATGCACAGATTAGGTATTTCCGTTTGACCGCACTGTTGCCGCGCAAATGTAATATTTAGTCTGTGACTCATGCTTACTTCGTTAGTCTGTGGTGGTCTGTATTATAATTATAATAAAATTAAAGTTGTTATTTTGTACTAGATAAGTTTATTTTAAGCTCTTTGTATTTAGATCATCAGTTTTAGCAGATGATTAACATATCCTGTCTTAATAGAAACAAATAGATTGCTCCCTTACAGTATTTTTAGACTGTCAGTTCGCTGTCAGACAGTAAAGATAAAGGCCAAATGAGGATATACAAGTCAATATAAAATATTCTTAAATTATGGCTAACCCCATAAACCCCATATGTTAAACCCCCTTCTTCTATCTATACCCTCCCTCGTTAAACCCCCTTCTTCTATCCATACCCTCCCTCGTCAAATCCTCTTCTCCTTCCCATCCTTTCCATTTTAGAAAAGGGTGGGAACGGGAAGAAGACTAGAAAAACGCTACAACTTTTGAGACATTCTTACGTTATAAAATTTACTATTTATGCATTTATGACAAGATCAGTTTTGGCAGAAGGATTCCTGTTTACCTATAACATAGATCTTTCTGATAATCCTTTAACATTTTCTAGGGTCATGCACCGAACTAATCGATTTACAATGTACTGGCCAACGCCCTTACCACGAATTACAGTGCGCGCGTAATTACAAAACAACCGTAACACAAAACAATGTTGTAGTACCCACACCTCGCCATAAAGCGATGCATAAATATAAACCAATCACGAAGCCAGCTGCATCGATTTGCATTGGAGGTCGTTCCAATATGGACCTATTACACACCGCATTGAATACAAACAAAACTATTATATTAATCGGTACGGTTACAGTTACACGCAATACTACCGATTTGGTGATGCGACGTGGTTAAGTTACGCGCCATAGTAGTTACTAAGAATTCTTTACCGTCCAGTTAACTCCTAAACAATCAAATAATATGTACCTATATTTTCACACTGAATGAGAGAGAAAACAAATACGTTACAGCCAAGGTTAGAATGAGAAAGAACATGTCTACCATCCCATCTAATCAGTTGAGAGACTCGTTGCCAACTTCGAACACACAAAGATTTGTGCCTAGTATCATCTCTATATTAATAATACACAATCTTTGACTTGATTTGTAAAAGTGACATCTTCCGGTAATAAACAAAAACATTAATGGATATTTTTAACGCGTGTAAATAACCGCATATGAAATGTCTATGCATTTTACATTTTAAAAACGTCATTAAATCATTTGCAATTAATGATTTTTACTCTTAAAAGTATATAACATTCGATCTGGTAACAATAATAAAGTAACTTATAGCAGTTTATACCCCGGTCTCGTAATCTTTTATTAAATTAATTTAAATTAAGTTTATTTATTTATTACCTTACCTATCTACTATATATTACGTTACCTACCTATTTATAGCAGTAGCTACATAGCCAGTAGGTTAGAACTAAGTTCTGGCATATTTGTAGCCTCTAAATACCCATTTACAAGTATACGGTCGTGATGATATGTAGCGAGATGTTATCATATTATCTAATAAAACCCGTGCGTGGTTGTTCCAACGAAATGCGGCGTGGGTATCACATATCGCGACCACTTGATATCTAAATTCCACAGCATATAATGTATATACCAAGGTTTACACTAGCACATGTGCTAGTTGAGATTTTAGTAATTCATCTAGATTAGAAAATAAGAAACTGACTGACTGATATCAACGCACAGCCTATACAGTCTAGAGACTTGAAATTTGCACAGTAGGGGTTGTAAGTTTGTATAAACCTTACCACGGTACAATTTAATCCCTGATACCCTGATCAAATAACAGATAAGGGTATAATATCTTATGCTATATTGTTTGAATATGTTGAAAGGGTCAATGAAGAAAGAGTCTCCGAGACAGGGAGAGGCCATAATCCACTACGCTGGTCGAGTGCGGGTTGGTGGATAAGTGTTCGAATTTGGTGGTTCTAAGACATGTCGATTTCCTCACGATGAGCAGTGGTGACGAGATAAATTAAACTTGCCTGGATTCGAATCCGCGACCTACAGAATGTAAGTCGGGACCTATGCTACTGGGCTACCACTGCTGCCTTACAAATAATACTTAAATATTAAATCTGCTGCAATTCGAACCTAAAATCTTCTGAGAACAAGCACTCTATTGGATGAACTCTTACTGTATTTATACCTAAGTTAAATTACACGTTAAGAAAGGATGATCCCTGATTTGTTATTACCAACCATCTATCGTATTGAGTAAACAACAATACGTCTTTGATTAACGAGATCCAACTCTCATTGTGTGGCTTAATCACCGACTGTGACGCAAGCTGCCTTTATACGGGCTTCGAGCGTCTCTTCGTGCGAATTGCGATGTCCATGCAATACATTACCAATGCACTTCTGTTTTCCTGGTACCTGAAATAATACTACTAATTTCTGTTTAAATAAATAATTCTACTAATTCCTGTTTCCCTGGTACCTGTCGATAGAACTTTAAGGAGTAAGAACATTAAAAAAGGTTCATGTATTTTTAGTATGAACTTAATAAGCGTCAATTAACCTACTATTTTAGTTTAGGACACATACTGCCAAACATAAGGTCGTGGGTTTGAATCCAGCATCCCACTGTTAATATATAATAATCTATAGTCTCTAGCTAACTGCTAGCACAAACATAATCTAAGTTAACAGAAACATGTGAAGAAAATCATAAGAATTTTGATAACATCCTTCCAGCCTCTTCTATCTATTTTATATATAAAAGGCGATGTGTATATGTTTGGTAGCTATAAATTCCGAAACGGCTGGTTCGATTTCGATGGAAGTGCCCAGACTGGCATAGCGAGTGATCTTATGGAAATGAAAGTTTGGTAGCGATCGGGTCAATATAAACGGTGCTACGCAGGCGAAGCCGAATCTCTAACTAGTTCTTCATAAATTTAGAAAAAAAAATCTTCAGACATACGAAAGTAAATACCGAAGATAATTTAGTAGAAAAACCCTAATTAGATTTTTTTCCACTCCATTAAGATTTCAATCCAGTTTTTTATGATAAGCCCATTCTATAATCCAATCTATAGTACTATAACACTATAAAACTATTAATTAATTATTTATCTTATAAAGTCTCTCTTGTGTCGCAAATAAACGTAAAGCTTTATAGTTAAATGTATCGCTTGACTGCACGCAGCGGGAAGTCGGACTATTAGCCATAATTTTATGATCGGTTATTATAAAATTACCCTTTTAATCTAGATGGCGGGTAATTGAGCCGGGAATCTACAGGAATCAAGTTACACACACGCTCTAACGAGATTTGAAGAGCTTTAAGTTGTTATTTTATTGCTTGTTAAACAGATAATATAAACGTGTGGGTAGTCTAATAAAATATGAACGTTGATTTAATAACATATTTTTAATTGCATTTCATTTTTATTTTTTCTGGGGGAAGGTGGCAAATGGGCAAACCTGATGTTAAGTGACCGCAGATAGAGAAGGGATAATAAAGGATAAAGGATGTTTTCTTTTCTTTTCTTTTCTTTTCTTTTCTTTTCTTTTCTTTTCTTTTCTTTTCTTTTCTTTCCTTTTCTTTTCTTTTCTTTTATTTTATTTTATTTTATTTTCTTTTCTTTTCTTTTCTTTTCCATCCCTTCCCTGTGCAATCCTCTTCCCCTTCCCATCCTTATTAGGAGAGTGTGAAAAAGAGAGGAGGACTGAAATTGGACCTACAAATGGGGTCATAAACGTAAAAGAAATGCATTTGCAGTATATTTGGCACAGATGTAATAAGTTAGCCATACTAATATTATAAAGGGGTAAGATTTGTTTGCAGTTGGTAAACTTTGAACATACTGAAAAGATTTTTAGTAATTTTCACCGTGGATACTTGCGTTATCTAGAAGTAACAATGGTTATGTGTGTTCTCTACCTCTCTAATCCATACACATCCAATGTGCTGTCGATCTAGTAAACAAATTCAGCATAAGAGTAGGAACATTCCACGTTATTATTAAACGATTGGTATTACACAAATTGCCCCGGTTTCGCTCGGATTTTTCTTTACCTGTCTTAGATGAGCAAATAAAATAGCCTATGTTACTCACTGATTGTAGGGCTTTCTATTGGTAAAGGAGCTTAAAAATTAATTCAGTAGTCTTCGAGTTTATCCGAGACAAACAAACAATCAATTATTTTTTCTTTATTATGTTTTTTCTCTGTATAAATTTTTAATTCTTACAACCTAAATTTTGTCAATGATGGTATTTATTAGCGGTTATCCGGGATTTGTGACGTCCGGGTGACCCGGGGAAGTGTCCGTGACTAATGTCTTCCTACCGGCTCATTATTTGCTCAGCCGCCGACAGCTAAATTAGCCGCCCCGGAAGGAATTAGGGAAAATATTTTACACTAAAGATACCCCGGATAACAGCCGTAACTTGCAACGAATTAGAGGATAATGAATTCCAAATGAAAAGGAGTTTATAATTTTGTAATGTAATTAACATTTGATTTTAATAATCTTTTACGACTTTTAATTCTATTCTTGTGGTCAGAGATAGCATAAGAGAAGAACGTACTCCTTCCTAAATAAGAACGTACTGCTACATTAAGTAAAGAGCATACTCCTTCCTAAAGAAAAGGGCGTACTCCTTCCTTAAGAAAAGAGCGAACTCCTTCCTTAATGCATCTGCAGTGTCTGCTGTTAAAGATTTGTAACGGGCGTCGGAGGTCACTGAACAATAGGCGATTCGGTGCTTGTTTGTTCCCTTATCCTATAAAATAAATTTAAGTATAAACGTTAGGGGATGAGTTGCTCATCCTATATTCTGCATACAAGTGAATACTTATCTAACGACGCGTTTATGATCTTGGTCCGAAAGACTCTTTTTTATTTTCTCTGTGAAGCTTGCGAATGCTTAGTCATTGCATATAAACATGTTCCAGCACTTTATGTGTCATCAAGACGCCCGCAAAGATTCGAACTCAGCACCCGCGGACAATGGGTCATTGGGACGTTGGGGTATTATTAATGTCATATCGTTAGCTTGTTATTAATTGACGACAATTGATTCATGGAACTAGCAAACAAACGATATTGAAACAACCATGTAAATATGATTTTTTATTAGCATAATAATAACTGGTGAAATAGTAAAAATGCGTTATTAAAATAAGCGTAGATCAATCAATATAGAATATACGAGAGAGGTGTGACAAGATCGTGCCAATGGATAACAGTACGATCTGGATTTCGGGCGTGGGTTTCCATTTATTCCTTTTTAGGTTAATTTTGATACCCTTAAATCTATAATCCATTTAGAAATCTCTAGGGATAATGGTAGCACCTCGATTCTGTTTTCATCTTGATATAAACTTATTTAACACAAGCATTATTTACGCTCATTTAAACGAGACGAGATCGTAAGGTTTAGCTTTTAAATACATACTACATTTAATTTACTTAGGTTTTGTGATACAGCGTAAATATTTTACGCACAAAGCCGACACTACAATTAAAGCAAGGCGCAAGGCGTATTTCACACCTTCCTTTTATTTCATGCCCAAGTATACGCTACATAAAATTTAACAAGCTAAAAACATGCGTACAATCAACGACAGCACCGATTCAATGCGAGTACACTCAACGTCGGAGTATTAAGATCGATAATAGAGGTAGCTCGTAATACGCACACGACTGTACGAGCTGTGAAATCATAAATTAACTAAATATATGCTTGCCCGTTGTCGCCATTAAATTTTAGAATAGCACTAAGCTTAGTAATTTTAGCGGTCATCCGTCAAACGGAGCTAGCCGTAAAGCAGGAGTTAGAAGGCGAATTAAAGCGACGCCCACGCTCCGCAGACGCAGGAAGCGTTACGAATCTCATACACTTGGTGTAATGAGGGTAGTCAATTATACGCGTGGACGGCGAGGAGACGTGACGACCAGATAAATCACCATTAATCACGCCTAGACTTTTGGTTATTTTGCAAGACAAACATGTTTGTTAGAAAGGACGAAGATAATGTAATAATAGCAAAGCAAGAATTTAAAAAGTCTTACTCAAAACTTTCATCTACTTCCGTAAAGCAGTTTATATAAAAGCGTAAAAAACATATATGGCAACCCTAAAAAAGGGTGTCTTTTGTATGTTCAGAATGCTAAAAGATCGCCATCTTAATTAGTCGGTAATGTTCGGCAAGAAATGTGAACTGCATGAAATCGATTTCCCACAAATCAAACTAATTGAAAGCAACTAAAAGAAGCGAGCGCACGCGCTGCTCTATAAATAAAAACAAGATGGCGGGCGACCCTTCGTACCGCGCATGTGCGGTAGACAAAAAATATTCTTACGCCGGTAAATAAACGAATTTCTTGTTAGTTTGGAAGGTAAGCAAGTAAGATTTAATTACTTCGATACGGTATCATATATCGTTTTAGTCAAAGTCTTAGATCTAGGTCCAAGAGTCAGCGACAGTCTGAACTTCGTGATTTTAATGACAATTGAAAGTTTATCTATGTGACCCTCATGTAGATAAAACCGATACCCGAGTATGAAGATCGGATCACGGTAGCTTTGAAATATATTACGTAGCAAAGGTATATAAAATTGCACCTCAATTAAAGTACTGTTTCATTATGAAGCCCGATGCCTGTGGACTGTCAAACGCTTGTATTTAGAACTTGACGTGGTCAGACCAGTCACAGTGAGGAACGTCCAAATTCAGCTTTAGTTTTTCATAGCATCTACTTAAATAATTGTTATTAAAAAAGGTTCTATAGATGTAATAAAATGTAGTAAATCGTTAACAAATTGCATTTGAGTCTTCATAAAAAGAACAAAAAGTTTCAAAAAATAAAGTTGAATACCCGATATAAGCCAGGCGTGTGGATACTGGTCAGCTATTGACACTCATAGCTAAGAGAGTATTTACTTTTTAAAAGTTTCGCAACATATAAGCGATGCTAAGGACGGACGGACTGCCACAGATTAGATACAGCAGATATTCGATAGGATATCGATACTTTCTGTATTCATAATATTTGAAATCGCATTAAAAAATATTAGGACGTTTTTTTTAAAATATCGCCCTTTTTTAGTAAATCACTAATCTGATCGATATAAGTTCTCCTAGGGCGTCCCCTACCAACTCTGCCACTCACTTTTGCAACATAAATTTGGAGCACCCATAACCGACGAGCATGCATGCGTAGATGTATGAATGTAGAAGAAGCGAGTGAGGTGTGCCAGGATCGCGCCAAATGGAAATCCATAATCTCTGCCTACCCCTCTGGGTGACGGGCGTGAGCGCATATTTATTTATTTATTTTTTTAAAATTTGTTAATGCGTGTTTTTCCAATTAAAAATCTGAAAAATAAAGCAAATGAATGACGTGTAAAGTTTTTTTTAGATCCCGACCACATACCGGGCCCAAAACTAATCAAAATGCCCAAACCTAAACGTTGATCCTTTTGAGTACGTCCTTACATAGATAAAATATTTTCTACAGATTATCGTTTAATATATTCTATATCTAAACTGACAACACCAGTCCGAAACATGTTAATGTGTCGCCCGTTGTACATTCGAAATCCGTAGAGGAAACGGATGTGCCGGTGTCGCCTTTTTAATAATTCTATTTTATATTCAGCCAGCGTCTAGGATTGCCGCGATTAAAAATAAAAATCTCTTTTCATCTTTCGTGCGTAGGTCGCATATAACTTCCTACTGGAATAAAAAAAAATCCGCTTTTGATGTCACTTCTTGCCACAATAATGAGACATTAATCAAAATTAATACTGTCCGTTTGTAAGTAAACAACTTTATTCGTTTTAACGACGCTTTTGAATCGACATTTTATTTATCTCTGCTTCATTTATGGTCTGTACGTGTTGTCTATGGCTTGGAATATAATCACGCCTTAAAGTTTTTCGATCGAGCAACAGATCAGAGAAAAACTAACAACATGTTTAAATCCTTTGCTGTATACGTAGTATAAACGAAGTATCGTACTTCCTTTTTCCATATTCACTTCCATTCATTCCTATTAAACTATGAACTTTCACCGCCTACAAGTTTACTCAGCAGTGTTATACTTACTTCATCAACGTTCCAAACAATAGTTATTATTGTAGAATTGAAATGAAATGATAATTCTGCATACATTAAAGTCACTAAACAATCCATTAATCTTATTATAATTAAATATTTATATCAGTTAAACAATTTATAGCTGGACAATTGACTGATTAAAACGTTGTTGTATTTATCAACATGACAGTAATAAAATATGGCATTGTTAACAATAACAATATCGCAATTAGACCTCAGTTCCCTTGCTAGCTGGATTACATTATACAAAATCCTTTCTTAGCCTCGTAATTTTCAAATCTTAAAGGTAAGTTATATAAATACAATTTATTTTGTTTCCGCAAATTGGTTATCAAAGTATATGGAAGTATGGTATGGTTTGATCGACAAGTATGAATCTACCCTGGTCAGTTGCCAAAGTTTTGTTATAGGCATCCCATGACAGATAAAACTACGTACAAGATTATTTATTGGCCTTTAAACAAACGTTATAAAAATACTTCTCTATGTAATACTAGTCCCAAACGTCCATCAAAATATTTGACGGTATTGTCAAATGAATGACAAAAATACACGTGTAAAAAGAACCGGCGGTTTCGAGTGTCGATGCTGTTTCTAAAAACGATACCTCAAGACATCACAAACATTTTTTGTACACTAAAAATTGTTAATTATACAATTTTACACCTAAACACTCACGAAATAAAGATTCATATGAAATTTTGAGAGACCAAGAGAATTAAATTGGTGTAACGTATCCGCCCTCAACAAAATCACTGTTAAATCTTGCACCTTTTGTTATAAGCAATAAGAGTGCATATGAATTGTTAATATAATCGAAATTATGAAGTAATGTTCCTGTCAATTTTTGCAGATACCTTTTAAAAATATCAGTCAGTATTTACGTAATTTTAGTTCGTAATAATGTTATCATTTTATTACGTTTGTTTTCTTTTCGTAAAACGTTATACTTTCCTAGATGCACTCAATTAGGGAGAAATATCATTAACGGTCTGCTTTAAAGAGTTACCTAAAAGGTTCTCAAGTGCCACCCTTATACCGACTGAACCCGTACTGTACGATATCTGGTGTAGTACGTACATATATCTGCACCTAATAGACCTCTTTACTGGCTCTTCTTTGTCTTACTCACACATATTACTACACGTGCCTACTTGCTACTCTAACGCAAATATGCATAGCATCATTTAGCGAGGAAACTTCTTAAATTCGTGTGAGATTTGGTGCTATCTAGTTATTTACAATGTTATCTCTTAACTAGTAATTTCTTCTTAATCAATATAAGTATATATCCTTTATGATTATATTTTAAAATATGTTATATGTTGCTATGCTCTTCTATAATATGCATGTATTATACATATTAACGAAGTTTGAAAGATGTAAAGAAAAAGACTGTAAAATACTGATAATGAACTTATCAACTCATAATGATAGATTTTAAATATAGAATACTGTAAAATCCAGGGCCGTATTGGTTTATCGCGATAACAGGCAATTGTTCCCTTGGACCAAGTCCAAGTGGCGACCAAGGCGGCAAACATCATCGCCATGCCGCATTATAGAATGAATGAACAATCATGTACTTAGCCTCATTCATACAGGAAAGGATCCGATCATTCTGAATCATTTTTGTTTATTATATCTTTATTTAAATATAAACATTGATTTATGTTTACAAGATTTATGTTACGGTACAAGTCGAAATAAAATTGTATCTATACTTGTGAGACATGTTGATGACGATGTCAACATGTGTGATAACTATACTATAACCTTGTACCGCGACAAGTTTTTACGCCAGTGGAAACACACGGTTAGTTAGCAATATCAGCTGATATGCAAATAGGCCAGTTTGAGATGTGCCCGGTCGACGTCGGGAACACTTGAATTATAAATTATTTAGTTATTTATAAAGCTATCAAACGAATCATTTTTGTAGACTTTTGCAGTGGTATTATTTAAAGATCATAATCTCCTTCTGTTATCACTGACTTTGCCAAATATCCGTTGATATTTGACATTGACCTTATCTACTAAAGCCTGGAATCGGAAGCCGAGAGTCGTTAAACTGAACGAGATAATAGCTCTTTAGAAGTACAATGTCAATGAGGTCGTCAAATTGTGTTGTTTTGGTACTAAAGTGGCGATTATCAATTTAGTATCATAGTTTGTCCGCTGTAGGCATATACAGTTAGATAAACACAATCATAACGATATAGCAATAGACAGGATACTTCGGCTTAGGAAGTGTCAGGCCGATGAAGCCCAAAAGTTAGAAAATGTATAGAACAATAGAGCGAGGGTAAATCTCCCGCAAGATGGACCAACGGTATGCTCAAGTTTGAGAGAAACCACTAGCTGAATGCAGCAAGGCAGCGATTTCTGTGTCAATTCTTGGGTAGCTGGCTTGGCTTGGCTCCTTTGGTTGACGATGACGATAAAGATGATGTATTTTGAAATGTCCTTGTTACTGTTTTATCGTACCGAAAACTTGTACTTACGAATGATTCTGGATAGCAATTGAATAGAGGATTTCAATATACAACTTTATCCTTTGTAGACCGTCTAAAAATAGTACTAGGTTTTTAAGGAATTGGTATAATATTTAAATTTATACATTATAATCTTCCTGTCCTGTGTCTACTTTATGTGGGGTCGCCACAACACGATTCCTTCTTCCAGATTGTTCTATCATCCGTCATTTTAATAGTCATACCTTCTTATTCTGGTCTAATACGTAAGAAGTTTAATCTATTTCATATCAGCTCTAATGGAATTCCTTGTCCATTCCCTAACATAGAACAGATAGTGGCTAACTATCATTAGAAATTCTATCTAAGTTCGAACGTTCGTTTGTTACAGAATACGATATCAGAATAACATTAATTTAAGCAATCATTGATCATATCTCCGAGGTCCCACTGCAAAGGTAAAAGCGTCGGTGTTAAGTCGCTACACATAACTTTGGAGGTGAAAGCCGTTCCTTGTTTGATTGTTTCATCTGATACCGGCCTATTTAATTGAAAGTAGACTTAATTATGCGTTAGTTAGTGTTCGGCTGATACAAGTCGGACATGTACCGCGGGACAAGTAGTCTACTACGGGTTCGGTTAAATATTAGAGCTAAATATTTTATGTTGATTTATGTATATATTAATGCTTAAGAGTTCGTTTCTTTGGACGCGATATTCCCAAGAACTACCAATCTGATTTGAAAAATTACTTTTACGTTTTACGCTAAGCGAGAAGGATGTACTGTTGCGTATACAGCGAGCGAGTGGCTAGTACTGTATATAATATAATAGGAACCTGACTGATTTATTACCCACATCCGACACTACAGGACTGAACGTGAATTTTGACACTAGGTTTTTTTATATATGCGAGCATTAAGAAAGGACTTTCTGATATACAAACCCGGAAGGAGCTAGAGATTATAAATAAAATAAAGTCGAAAAGGCACGAAAGGTAAAAATATAGACATGCAGGAGAAAAAGATGAAGAAAGATATGTGATATGTAAAAAAGTGGTAGGTTTAACAGTGGTAGCCCGCAATAACAACATCTGTTGCTCGAATGAGCCGGAGCGACCGGTGAAATACCACGACCTCACAGAAGACAGGCGTGAAGTAGAAATACTCTGCCTATCATCTGACGAGTGAAGGGCGAGAGCCTAATTTCAGTCATGTTCCCCTTCTCATCTATTCCTAATAAGGATAGTATAGAAAGATGAAGAGGATTAGTCCGGAGACGGGATGGATGGGGAAAAGGATATATGCATTTTTCCTCGTATTTACGACTAATTTGCTTGCTACGGATGTCTATGGGTGGCGGTCTCTCAATGTCAGACTTTGCTAGGTCGTTTGCCAACTTGTTCCATAGAAAAAAACATACATAAATTATTTCTTCATGTGTAAATATTTTTAACTTAACTCTCAACCAAGTTAACTATAATGTAACACTGTAATATTTCAAAATAGTTACGTTTTATCTTTTAAATTAGTCTGCTATCCATTACATAAATATTTCAAAGATTTATATCTGCTTGGGGTTAAAATGATGAGGTAAATTGAAGTATACTCGATTTACAGTTTCGATAAGAATTCATATACATAAAATACCCACTTATCGAAAACAGAATGGGCTCCCGTTGTCAAACAAAATTATGAATCGGACACGCTGACAAACAGATATAAATACGAACGCCAAAAGATAAATAACGCAATTTATATGAGAAATGGTTTTCGGAGACGCGTTCTCTAATCAGATTTTCAATATGCCGGGTTAGTGATCCACAAATAGACATCGAGCTAAGATAATTTCGGGGCTACGGGGAAAAGAACCTATTAATTGGATTTAGATTAATTACTCGACCAAAAACTGAATATAAATATAATATTATACTAGCACATATATAATATACATTGGTATAAGCCTAAGATTACCACAAGATCATTTGGAAATGAAACTGGGTTTGTTAGGCAAGGAGTCCACTAGCGTTTTTTCGCCGCGCGGTGAAAGAACAGTGACCACGACCTCACAGAAGACAGACGTGAAGTAGATGTATTCTGCGTTTTGTCTGATGAGTGAGGCTTAATTCTGGTCCACTTCCCTGTCCCATAGTTTCCTAATAAGGAAAAGATAGAAAGAGGTAAAGTATTTGACAGGGAAGGAGACGAATATACCTTTAATACCCTTTTTCTGTTTATCACTTTTCTGTCTATTGAAGGTAGGCCGCATACAAACTTATAGCTTTTCGTAGATGTCAATGAGTAGCGGTCGTGTAGTATCAGCTGAAACGCTTGTTCGTTTGCCACCTTCTAAAAAAAATATACCGTTAAATTGCATCAAATCGTTTCCCAATGTAATATTCTTAATTTAGTAAAGGTAAACGACCATGGTACAGTCATATTTTAAGTATATATCGCAATCTCGTCATGGATAGAGTGCGAAGCAACAATACTAAAGTCCGCCCACACGAAAGAAATCTGTTTGGACCGGCTCCAAGCAATCAAAAACCCATACAACATTGAATTAGAAAAGATTTGCGTTTCATACATTTACATTTTATAATATTGCTCTACGGATCTTAAATTATATTAGACGGATAACGCTGTTTAGTAACCAATTTAAAATTTAACTTCGAGTCGCTAACAACTCTTGTACCCTAAACTATACACATCAGTTCAATAAACTTTAATTGAACCATTTTGATTTTTAGTAAGAAATATTGCTATACATGTACGAGTATGTCTAACAGTCTGACGTATAGCTTACTTTTTTAAATTCTAATCTAATTTTACTTTATCACTACATATTAGAAAACAACGTCTCGCTGTATCTGTCATAAGGAGATAAATTCAAACTACTAAAAATATTCTCATACTCATTTCATCATAATATGAAATCTATATGAATCACTAAAGGTTGAAAAATTTATTGAGATTTTGTGTAAATTTACTGAGATATGTTGATGTATATCGTTGGAGATGTTGCACAGTTTATAATATGCCCAGTCATAAACTACCGAAGGTTCACAATCGATCGGTGATATACAGTCGGCGAGCAAGAGTAGCAGAGTAATCATTCTATAAATTTACATAAAATAGGTTCCAATGATATACATTTGTTTCGATTGACTATAAATACCTGTATACATGACTCTTTCTTCTTCTCCGTCCTTTTGCCGCTTTTTTATGTGGGATTGGACTCCACGACCATGTAGTGCATGTTTCGCAGTCCGTACCCTCGATCATTTGGCTATTGCCGCTTATATGTACGACTTGTTGATGACATTATGCTATTAGATGGTTACAGTTATTTGCAGAAACTGTTATTTGTTTATATGGACCTAGGCTACTGCGTAGTGCGTAGGTCACGCGAGCGCATACGTAGCGGGCGAACTGCGCACTTGAGTACACGTTGTAATCGTTGTAATGGAATGGAATCTCTCAATACACCTTACTCTTTCCAGACACATATGTCCATGTTCTAATTTTGTTTACAATTCAAGAAGTAGTTCCTTTGATTTTTAGTATGAAAGGTCAAAAGGGAAAAACAACCTGATTTAACAGATCACTAAAGGAATTGCAGGCTTTTAAATTGTTAGAAAAAAAGACAAATAATGCAAAGAAAACTGAAGGTCAATCGTATCACAGAAGTCAACTTCTTCTACCTAATTTTTTTTAATAGTAGCAAATTGTGTAAATAATTTTTTATTATTCTCAAACATTCAAACTAAGGTGTGCTAGATAGTTCACAATAGTGTAATGGCGGATTCGAGTCACCTCACAATCTTAAAACCTTTTGCTTGGCATTGCCTCTCCTTATCCATATATGAGAAAAAAGGTAACATCACACTACATATATCTTTCTTTGTTGATATCAGTGTGGTCTTATTCTCTACCATACTACAAACATGGAGGCTTCTAATTGTAGGGATGGCGCTGTAGCCCACAATCTCTCTCCATTAAAGGATGGATTATACTCATAAAACAATGGCCACGGACCCCAATGCAAGCCTTATCCTAATTGTGATTCGAACAAGCTCGTAATTTTATTCAACTGACTGACAATGTGATTATTGAACGAAAGTTTTATTGTACAAATTAAAATCACAAAACAAATCACACGAAAGCTACAATCAAGTATTTTTCGTTAAAAGGAGTAGACAGTGATGACAATCTCGTGTCAGTCATGCCATATCGAGGTGTCATGTGTTGATGAGGAATTCGCCTGATATTAAGTGACCGTTACCAATACTCATCTACAACAATATGAGGATGTAGACAGAAAAATGATATATCACAAGTAATATGTCTTAAAGTATGCCATTACCAAATTAATATTTAAAATGTCGTTAAAATACACATTATCTATTGTAGATATTGG
>JWHW01033240.1:150683-168519 GCA_000931545.1 Papilio glaucus | reverse complement strand
GTATTTCAATTTTTGTGACTGACCCGTAATTTTTGGAACCGAGTTTATTACAGAAATCCGATTTCTAATAAATCTGAAATATGGAATCTTGCTTCGGGGCGGCAAAATTGGAAAGCAACGAACCTCGCGCACCTCCTCCAAAACCGGATGGACCCCCAATTTCTGGAATGAGCGTTAAGATCAGCAAAGACAAGCATAAGATATAAGACGGGGCTGAAATGGATTTCCGTTTCTGTAGAACCTGTGCGTGTGTAAAAGAATGTATTTAGGTCTTGATTTATTTTATGATCATATTAATAATAATGACCATTTTCGTTCATATTAAGTAGTACTTTTTGACGACAATAGAATTTTGTAACTTAAACACATGAGTCAAAGAAAGAAAGAAAGTCAAACCTTTTTGAAAGAACGAGAAAATCATCAAATGATTTAATACACTCATTATAGACTAACAGCATTCTCAACTGCGGTGAAATTTGTTCATGTTTCTATGTCATAAATAATAATTATTAATATTATTGTTTATGACATGTATTTTTGTTTTCACTTTTCACGGGCCCCTTTTCCCGTTCAAATAAGAGATTGATTTAAAAACTTTGAATTCAGTTCAAATTATTTTTAGAATTAGAATGAAGTCTCCTTTAAGTAAAACTTCCTAACTACAATATTTGAGGTACAATAGTAGAAGTGGCATCGCCCTGGAACACCCGATATATAAAAAAGAGACCGACTAACTGATAAATCAACGCACAGCCCAAACTACTGGTTCAAAGTTGATCTCAGATCTGTATGTTCAATTTATCTCGATGTCAATCTGTATATCGGTTAAATTTAATCGCGTGGCGAGTGAAACCGCGGGGCTTAGCTTGTTTTAAATAAAATTGATCAAAGGCGTGTGTATATTTTTTATGTATTTTATTACGGTACCACTCTAAAAATATTTTGTTTACTATTACTAATAAGAAATTTAAGTTATTAGGTTTAAAAATTGTCTAATAACGAGTAATTAAACATTGTGCCTATCAAATCCCTCGGGTCAAAGTATGAACAATTATCGCTCGGGAATTGCGTTGTTTTTATCACAGTTATAATAATAAATTCTTAGTAATATTATAAACATGAATGTGGGTTTTTTTGTTTGTTACGCTTTTTAAATCCTTAACGACTCAACCAATCATCATGAAATTTTGCACTCACATTGTCTGGGGTACAGAAAATACCAGGGGGTACATTTTATACCGATATAAAACTATTCCCAAGGCATAAGAACAAAAGATAATAAAATGTAGATAAGACGAAAGTAGTGGTGTTTGAAAGAGAACAAAGTAAGACAATAATTGAAATAAATGTTAAGGGTAAACAAGTGGAACAAGTGGAAGAGGTCGTGTATTTGGAGTGTATGTTTAGTAGGGATGGTAAGCATGTTAAAGATTTTTAACAACGAGTGAATGCGGGAAATATGATGAATGGGGCTATAGGTACAGAAGTGAGGAGTCAGAATGTGTCTATGAAGGCTACTTTGTATGATGCATATGGAGGTGAAAATTATTGTAAATAGTCACCCCGAATTATGTATGAAGTATGAACATACTTCGAATTACCAATAACCCTGTATATTATTAAAAAAAATTAAAACCATGAACCGAATTTAGAACATCAAATTGAATAGGTTGTTCCTAAGTGTAATAGTAGCAACCATTTTCTTATTAATGTTTCTTGCGTCTACCAACACTGTTATTGAACCATCTTTTTTCAATAAATCTCATAGGGCTGCTGGTAGGGGTTTCACAAAGTTGTCTTAAAACAATCTCACCGTATCATAGAAGCAAGCTCCTCCAAACCCATATCAAAGAGCCGCAGCCCTGAGTACATTAAATACAACTCAGTGCAATAAAATAACTCATCCTAAACTAGTTTTAATTCATGAATTAAGCCTTAGCCGGTATAGGTTTTCCAAATCAAAGTATAATTAGCGAATAAATCGACATCTACATCTCATTAAGAATAAGTTTAACAACAAAATTACAAGGCATAATTTTTCGGACATCAAGCTTAATACCACAACGGTACATGGTCCGAAACCATCATTTCATATTCATTTTGACTCCTTTGACTGACTCGTCATTCACACTATAAGTTTAGTCTAATAAATGTGTAGTAACATGTACGGTGAGTAAAAAACATTAAATTTTTATTGTAAATAAACTTTTTTTGTTTGAGATTGTATTTTTATTCACGTATACTACATAAAACTATCGATAAAATCGAGACAAAGTGAAGGAACGTCCCTAGTTGTTTTTATTCTTCGTCGCGTCGAGTACCAAGTAGTATTAACGCAAAACATCTGGAGCGTTTTTGTCCAATTGTTTACGTAATTAGATAGCAAAGGTCCTTGTTCTTTGGACGTTATTTAAGTGTTAATTTAGTTCCTATAATCAAGCCCAAAGAATTATTTCCAAATTTTGAACAAGTAAAACAAATAAAACAATTCAACGATCATTTTATTTTGATGCCTGATAGACAGAAAATATAATTAATTTGTTAAATTGTCGTTTACACAATGATATAATATAGATATGATTTTACTTGTGGAATAATTTCATTTTTTGTACAACGCAGTATTGTTTTATAAGTTTTGATTATATTTAATTACGAATTCAGTCGCCTTTTGACTAATTGACCATTAATTAGTTTTTACTGTATAATATTATGCTTTAAATCTCAATATTTTGTAAAGATTTTTAAATATGTGACAAGTTTTTCATATTATCTAATAATTTATTTTACTTATTTAATAATATTAATTGTAACCATTTTGAGCGATGGCTAAACTCAGCGGAAGCATTGTTCCAAACAGCTCTTCGCAACACCTGCCAGCCTGCATGGTACGAGTATCCCCTTCGCAAGGCTAGTGGATTCGAATTAATATCCGTTTAATGCGATCAAATGGAAGACTAGTATTTTTTATAGTAGAAGGTGAGAAACGACGAAGTGGTTCCCCTGATAATACGTCGCCGCCTATGGGTATGCATTTGCAACAAGCTAGTGAATTTCAGACGCGTTGCCTACCTTTAATGGACAGAGGAAGGAAATAAAAAGAAAAAAAGGTTTTCTTTTCCTGTACATTCCTCCGTCAATCCTATTCCTCTTCACATACTTTATTAGAAAAGAATGGGAAAGGGAAGAGGACCAGAATTAGGCCTCCGGCACCTCAATCAACATACGAAACGCAGAAACAAATCTACTTCACGATTGTCTTCGGTCAGGTCGTGGAATATCACCGGTTTCACTAGTCAGCTGACTCGACTGGTGAAATATCACCATTCGTGCAACAGATGTTGTTGTGTACAATCTTATAACTATGTATCTAGGATGTTTTATTAGCTAAGGATTTTTTCAAGGGAATTATCAGCGTGACAATTGTTGTGGAACATGCGAAATGTCTGTTTAGCGGAGCGTAGGTAAAAGCAGGCATCCGTGCGCAACCGCGCACTATTCTCTCGCGTTGAAACAGATTATAGCCAATGCACAATAATAATTGTTGTACATAAATTTTCGATAAGCTAGTTTGTTTTTTTAATTTATCATAATAAAAACTCTATTATTAATTTTAAATATAGTACAACAATCTTAAGAATATAAGGCTTACCGTAAATTGTATGTGTGTATAAAGTTGGCCAGTACTAACATTATTGTATGGACTTTCAACAAACTAAAATGAAGATATGGTGTAAAATAAAATAATGTTAAATTTTAAAAACAAATGTACTAAATAAACACAACAGTGCTTAACCAAAACTATCCGTAACATGATTCACGACTGTAATTAAATTTAAAAATTAATACAATTAATTACACATCACTTGTAATAAAACATCATAACATAATATTTACAAAGATTGTGGCAGGTAAGATTTCTATAATTTTTAACGAAATAAATAACAATGTAATAACGACGGACTTTTATATGTTCTGCCAACTTATGAAGTTAAGAAACTTACATATAAAGTTTTTTAATTTAAAATTCAGACTTATACAGAACAAATTCAGGCTAATTCAAAACATAAGTAGATCCAAAGAAAAATGTAGTACCACAATGCATTTTAACAATTGCCAATTCTCTTGCAGTACGTAAAATAATCACTATGTTGACGGTCGTCATCATAGTCGTTGTCATGGTACCTGAAGCGGTGGTATTCTGTTGATGGTTTCACATAGCGACGCTGGTCTCTCTCGCGCGAGACAGTCGGTCTTCGCTGCGGTCTCTTGGTCCTACTGTGCTCCTGGTGAGACATGCGAGATGGTCTACGCAAACGACTCCGTGTACTGAAAAGAAAAGCAAATGTCATCGAACTTGCCGATAAACGTTGAAATATGCATTATATAACTTCTAGACACGTAACTCGAAGCATTCCTCTTAGATGTTAATATTTATAGGTCTTATAAATATGTAAGACTTCGATGATCAAACGAATTAAACTATATTCGCGTGTTAGATACAACACGCCCACCTTTCCAGCGATTTAATTGCTACGTGTGTTACCCACACTCTAGTACCTATTTAGTTCACAAGTAATCTTTTTTTCAACATTAGCATTTTTTTTTCAAACGGATTTTCATTTTTTTCTATTTCGAATCGAATGAAACCTAATTCATATTTTTCCGAGATTGCTGAAAAAATTTTGCTTTGCAAAAATTATTTTACATATTCGCGATTAACATGTGACATTTTGCCTTCAGATTTATGTATAGCTACAATTTCACCAGAGCGCCTAAGGCTTGGCCTTACCCTGTATACCTAGGTGCCATCGTTGACAATAAACTTAACTTCGCCGCTCACGTGACCCTGGTCAGGAACCGGGCGGCCTTCACACGTGGACTTAGAGCCGCTCACCAAACTCAACACCTGAAGTTGGCGTCGCGCCGCTATTTCGACTCCGCCGCCAGTCACCCTAATTCGCTAGTTTTAGTTGTAGTTGTGCCGCCACCTACTAAACAATCGCGCTCGGTAAGTTCCGCAAAGACTATCGAAGACCTAGGTACGTACACGACTATCGAGACGATGCAATAATGATCTCGATCGATCATAAAAAAATTTCGCAGCAAAATCACACACCGGTCTCGCCGGCGAGGACGGCCATGGCATTCACGATACGGCCACATAGCTGCCAGGGTTTTCTCTATAATAATCTAATAGAAGCGTTGAAGTTGAAGTTGAGAAGTTTCTTCCGAAACTTCTTCAAACGCTCTCCGAAGTGGTAGTTATGTTAGTTGTAATAATATTTAATAGTAATCAGATAATGGCTACCGATCGAGCCGAGGCTTGGCCCTCTTGGACACCCTCGAATCGAAATGCTAAACGCGTAATGAGTGACAGCCCAAGCTGAGGTCCCCCCTCGAGGTGCCTTGAGCCCAGTCACTCCATGGAGCGCCCGCCGAAGCGACCTAAGAGCTTGGCGGCCTCCCAATCCGGTGATAAATACAAAGTAACGGCTCGAGTCGAGGCTCCCTCTGCGGAGGGAGCCCTCGAGCTTAGTTAGTGCAAACAGGATTAGGCTAGGCGCCCTCTGCGCTCTGCCTCCTCAAACCCGGTGAATTTGTAAGTGAGTCACAAAATTAATGCAATTACTGGTCAATTTTGACATCAATAGATGGTTCTGCCTTTATTATTAAACGTTGTAATTTATTATGGGTAACTCACCCTTTTGGTCTTTTATTATAAACGATATTGCTGCTCTCTGGTCGAGGGAAGTAGTCGTCGTCGTGGTCATGCCCGTCGTACACGTCGCGGTGCGGGGACGGCTGCGCGTGGTGGAACACGGGCCGCACTTGAGGCACTGCTACAGGGTATGGCTTCAACACCGGCACTGGTACCTTTAATATACGTACATTTAAAGTTAAAACTCGTAGCAATAGTGCCCTGTTGTCAAATGTAGTAAAGTACACCTATTAATAGTGAGACAGCGGTTTTATTTTTAAAACTTTATCACGTTCCCCTAACATACATTTAAGAATTAAAATTACTTTTAATCTATATGAGATTAATATAAAATATAATTTTAGTTAAAACTTTATCGGTCATTATATGCATATAGCTTTAAAATATTAAAAATAAGCAGTGGTGTTAACTTCGTCCATAAAAGCTTAGGGTGTAAATTCTAAGCATTTTTAATGTGGTCAAAGATGCTTAATTAAGTGCATGTATAAATTTCGTCAGAATCAGAAAAATCGTCAGAATTTTAATGCACATTGCATTAAAATTCTGACGATTTATGCCAGGCTCTTTTCACCGCGCGAAAACAGACGAAAGAATCGCAAGTGGGAGCTTGGCCTTATAAAACAATACTGGTTGACGAATCTTTGGGTTTTAATTTCGCGAATTACTGCCTGAAGAACTGATCTGAGTATACCTATGAGAATTTTTTTTGATCTGAAATTTGGATTGCGAAACGATTATCACAAGCCGGTTAAGCTGCGTAAAGATCAGCAAAATATCTCGTCTTAAGAACCGTTTGATATAAAAGAAACCAACGAAACCAATAGGATGTTTGGCTGAGGATACGTTTTTTCATTGCATTATACGTTTTTTCATTGCATTATATTCCATCTGGATATTTTAAACAGTTTATCTAATTCTTAGTTACTAATTACACATTACAAAGGCCCATTATCTTTTGTAACTTAAGCGCCCTTCAAAATAGAACGCAGGAATATTTTGAAGGATTGATGTAAATATCATCACACACACTACCTGTTTTACAACAGGCACGGGCACCAGTTTCTCAATGGGATAGGGAACGTTTTTGTAGACTGGGTACGGGATCGGCTTCTCTATTGGTACGGCCACCTCCTGCACTACTGGTACAGCGATCGGCTTTGCCACTGGTACGCGGACCGGGTAAGGCTGTGGCACCGGCACTATCACCGGATGTGGCACTTCTATCTGTAAAATGAGTCATGATGGAAGAACTTATCGTCCCCAAGCTATTTCGTGCGATAAAGTCGATAGAAAGTATTTATGCAAAATGACTTGATATTGCGGAATATAGGAAATAATTACCCGCGTTTACAATATTAATTAATTCGTATTGTCATGCTAAGCAATTAGTTAACATTTTCACTCAATTTGCTTTGAATTGAAATAATCGCATTATAATGAAGTGTTTGGTAACTTTCATCGAACAATGTAAATTGCGTAATCCGTACATTTGCCTAATTATATGACTTTAAATGTACTATAACAATAGTTAATGAGATAACAGTAAAGTGAATCTAAGTAGAAAACTTTAGCTCGTGTTGATATTAAATTTCTTGATTTCACTATACGTTGTTATAAGGTGCGTTGTGTTAATGACCAAGATGATGCGAGAAAATAAGTGCAAGACGCGCATCGATAGCCACCGATCCGCATTCCATCCCATTCTTTTTTTGCTAAGTAGAAACATCAAAACGCTTAGCGGCAAACATCTCTAGCTAAACAATAAACCATGTGCAAATGTTAGCCCACAAACAGTATACTTACTTCATATGGATTCACTGAATGCACCTGTTTTGCTTCAGAAGCTTCATAATCAGAATTTGATGTGTCTCTATATTTTGTTTTTATGTAATCTTCTCTCCACTTCCCAACTGCTGTCTTAAAACTTTCTTCTGAATCGTCATTACCATGATATTGGAATGTCGGTAGGTATGCAGGATGTGAGGTATCATGATTTCTTAATCCTAATAAATCCTCCTCAGATTTGAATCTGTTATTATATTTTTCTTTGTTCCATTCATTCTTGGGTATATTATATGTATTAGGTGTCTTGGTATATACTGACCAGTCTGGCGCTACGCCGTCAGAATCTTTTTCGTACCTATAACCGCTGGGTCTTTTAGGTATATGTACGTAATCATAATTTTCTTCCACTTCATATGTAGGTTTAGTATTATGAGTCTTAATGGAAGGATCTGTGTTTTTAAAAATACTACCCCAATTCGTGGATGACGTTGGTACAGTGCCATACAAATTTTTAAACTTATTTAAATAGTCCTCTGAAGGGTTATTCTTGTGTCCATTATTCTGAGGTATTGCATCTCTAATATCAGTGTAAAGATATTTGGAGCTCGGCGTAGGTTTTAAATTTGAATAATCTTTTTGCGGAAACTGATAATTTGAATAATGAACGTCATTACTGCTTGATGAAATTAATTCATCGTTATTAGAATTATATTGTTTTCTAGGTTCGTTGTCATCAAATTTGAAACTAGTGGTACTAAAATTTGTCGTATATTTATAGCCTTTCAAAATATTATTTAACTGTTTTTTAACATTGTCACCTGATACCCGTAGTTTATTCTTTCCTAAATCTTTATAATCATAATTCAACTTTTTACTTTTTGCATTATATTTAGAATATTTATTAGAAAAACCTTCATAAGAGTTTTGTACTTCTTTCGACATTGTATCTCCGTTATTTTCTAAAACATTTTTAAAGCCTGGTAAAATTTGTTTAGTAGCTTTATCTTCATAGGACTTTAGTGATTCATCTTTACCGATATTAACTAACGAATTAATTGTATCGAATGGCTTAGATATAACTTTAGAATGTTTATTTTCGTTTTCCAACGTATCGTACGGCTTAGAATGTATAAAATCTAAAACTTTGGGAAAATTTAACGAACCTTGAGAATTAACTGGTGCGGCCTTCATTGAATTTTCTATTTCTTGTGTCGGGAAAGTCGTAAATTCGTATAAATTTCGGTTATTGTTAATAGAGCCACTGTGTAACGGTTTATTATCGTTAAAATAATGAGATTCGTCAAAATTTAAGTACTTATGATCGTTATATGATTCACTATTTATTAATTCAGAATTATTGTATCCGTTGAATGAAGTGTTCTTATTATTATAGATTATTTTTGTTCCATATACGGGCCTATCATTATTTTCTGAGCTTTGTCTGTAGTCCACGTCGGAATTTCTATTCATGTTATCGTCTGATTTGAAATTTGAAGATCTATAACTACTTGAGGGATCAAACTGTAACATACTTGATTGTTGTTGACCTTCAGGGCTTGCAAACGATTCTCCATTTAACATTTGAGCATTACTGGTAAAATCTGAATCTGGCGCTGAGGGAAATGCAGGAGCGTATAACTTTTCCGACGACTCTTTGTATTTGTTACGATAATTTGAGTAGTCCGGCGAAGTTGGCACAAAACCATCATGAGATCTGACGTCGTTGAATCCGAAAGTCGAATATGTTAATACGCTGGGCTGCGGGAAAGGGCTTTCTGTCTCCGTCGGTTGTTTGGTTTTTCTTTGTTTTCTTCCATCCACAACATTTTGAAGAACGATTAAAACTAAGAGTGTTACAAATACTATTCTGTCGTACATTTTGTTCAACGATTTGAAAAAGTGTAAGCTATGAACATCTTTCGAGAGCGTCGAGAATCGCTGATGTTCAAGTAGCGACTAATCGAGAAGGCGACGCGTGTGTTTTGATGACTCGTGGGTGGTGGTTCTGACCACCGGCCGAGACGTTACTACGACGGTCCTGCGAAAACGAAAGCGTTCACGCTCCACGTACCCTACAATTTTCTAGCGATCATTATCACCCGCGGGTTCGATGCGTTCTATTGTCGTGATATTGTACTTGTTGTTTGCTTGTTATTTATTTCTTCCGTCATTCTGTACGATACAGATTATTACGCCCGCAAGTTAATAATGCGCTGGAATCTTTTCAAATTTATATCCTCGTGGTGTCATCCGTAACTAAGATATAGCTAACGAAATAATTCTAATAGTGAATTTAATTTATTAATAACTCTGGAGTTATTATCGTCAAAAAATAGGAGATACATATACATATATTCTATAGATATTTTTTAAAGTAGCCAGTTTGTCATAGCAGTTGTGTCTCAAATCAAATCGAATTTATGTAGGATGTGGTATGATGTATTTTAAATATCGTTAGTTTTTTTAAATATTATACAAATTTGTCATTAACGATCAGGATGCTCCTAAAAGCAGCGTGGGTATGTGCATTATCAAATCGCTTATTTATTGACAAAGACTGGAAGATGTTACTAACGAGAAAATAGTTCGAAAGGTGATGTAAATGTTGTTTTTTAATGGAATAAGGAGGCAAACGAGCTAGCGGGTCGTCTGATATTAATGATAAGAACTACTCTATTGAAATGAAAATCTCATTCAATTCCCGCGTAAAAGGAGAAATCCATCTTTTCCTCTATCAGCCTTTAATGCTCTTTATATCATCGTCAAACATTGGTTATTCATACCCGAAGCTTACCTTCCTTCCTTATAGGGTCTTGATGATAGCAGTTTACTATAAATCGCGAGGAACCTCTTCATCATAATGAATTAGTTAGCTTTTCGGTATAATCCCAGCTATGATATTAAGTGGCAATGTGATCGAACGTTGGTACGCCCTAGTTTAATGGCATATTTTAATAGCCTTCATCATAATTTGGGTGGAACAGACGCCGGCGACTTGTTCCACTGAAATTAGACCCCTATCGAGTCACGATTATTCCTTGTATTTATTGCACTGTGTCATATTCTCCTGTGACATTTCGAACTTTTCATGGTGGCAAAAGAGTGTGGTGTGCTACAATGCATCCGTACCGTCACGTTACGGATGCATTGTAGCATGTGTAGGAAAAGAAGAGGATGAGGGTTTTAAGGGATTAAGCCCCATCGTACTTCCAGTACGTTCCAGTTCGTAGATAAAGTTTATTTTTTTAATATCTAATAACCAACATGACTAAAAGCCAAACGTACAATCTCTACAATTGTTGATATTGTTTAAATATTTAATATCATTATAGGTCTTGATATTTCTAGAAATAAATATTGGTTTTCCGAAAAAAAAACAAAGATATTCTAAAACACTTTTATTGGTCTAGGTAAATTACCAAAATGTGATAAGAGTGTCTATCATTGTATTTATTATAATACGCCGAGTTAATCACTTAAAACGCTAGAGTTCTAGCTTTCTTCGTATAACATCGAAGTCAATGGCCACGACATATGATCCGTAAACAGAAGTTTACAGCGATGACTCTTTGTACTAAGTTATCTACATACAAATAACATATAACATAATACAAAATATTTTGAAATAAACAAGATAAGAAGTGAAAGGATAACAAGTGGAATGATACATAATTTTGATAATACGCAAGATCGGATTTACCAATACAATAAGGTCAATCACTTGTAGATCTTTCAACGCGTTGGGATCGATTTTCATGAAAATTTATTTAAATGCGAAATCTCGGGATTTTTCTATTGTCCAATAAAAAACAAGTTGATCGCTAAACAGTTAAAGTATATCGTATTTCTTTTTATAAAAATAATGTACGGTTTGCGGGTAGACTAAATTATATAACTTTCTTCTATGTGATGAATTGTGTAAAAGTTTAGTATGAATTAAAAAGAGACAATTTTGTAAATAAGATGAATGCTAAGTTATCAAATTACAAAAACAAGTAATACATGTGCATGTAATCAACTCAGAATGACAAATTGATAACAAACCAAAAAAATCTATTATAGTGATTATGAAATAGTTTAAACTTTTACAGTTTTTATAATATACATATATTCCGAAGTACGAATTATTTCATAAATAAATATCTCAAATTTATAAATATGGGATAAAAAAGTCTGTTTTACTTTTAGTAATCTGTAATTACCGCATTTTATTTACGTAATTTGGCGTAATCTGACCTTGCTTATATATATTCTTATTTTATATTCATTTCAAATAATACTCTGAAAATCAACAACATCGATATAAATAGGCACGACGGAAAGAACAGAATCATTTCTAAATCTAGATAATATCCAAGATTATTTTGTAACACAAAACCTTTAAAGCTTTATACGAAGACAGAAAACAAGATAATATAATAATCAGTAAGGTCGCTTACGAGTTAACTCTATATCTACGTTTAGGAAAACGAATATGCTTAAGAGATTCTTTGTGTGGGTGACAAACGGACAACGGTTCTACGGTGATTTATTTATTGTGTGAGATTTTACATCTCGAACAAGAGTCATGGCTTCCAGCTATAATATAACTTTAAATGTAAAATAATTTATGACATAAATGTATGTATGTAGCAATGTACAAAAATAGGAGTGTAACTTTGAGAACTTAGTTTCCACACACATTTCCACTTTATTTGATCAAAGATTCGACAAAATGATCACGATAAAGTATTTCAAATCAATCATATTGCATACTAGACTAAAATAAAAACATTTTAAAACGAAGAACGTTCAAGATGACCCTTGCTCGAAATGCAGCAACAACTTAGCGGAGAAATATTTTCAAACTTCTATAGAATATTTATTACATTTTAGACAATAGGGGGAATTCTAGACGTTAATATATATAAAAATATTTTCATCTATCACTTTCATGAACACTTCGATATCAAACGTAGCTACTGGTCGACTATAAATGTATTTGGTATATAGGAAGAATTGTAAGTTGGGTATTTAAATATTCAAAAATCTGTGAGTAAATAATTATTATTGGTTCAAATATTTTCCTACGTATTATATTTATAATTATATTTTTAAACACTCAATGTCATAAGATCTCTAGTCTGTTAATAGAATATGAAAGTCCTTATCCGTTAAAATCTAAACTGGAACTCGAAAGTTCAACTGCGTCTACAGTCTAAAGTTAAATTATTGTTATAAAATATGAACTACACGAAACATTTAAATTGTTAATAAACTATTTGAGATGTAGTACTACTACACTGAAGGAGAATAACGACATAGTAAAGGTATACAAATCAACTCTACGCCAGTGTCGAGTGAGAGACGTTAAAAAGTTTAGAAAAATATTTTCTCTTATGCGAAGTCGACACTTACCCTTATCATTATTACAGCTCAAGCAGTCGATTCCTCAGTCAATGATTGTTCGATTAGTTACGTAGATTTGGGATTAAATGTAAAATGGTAACAAACTATAACTTTGCCCCCTCCCCCCCATACCCCACCCCGGTCTACTCTTACATCTAAACTAAAAATTTAAATACATAGATAAGAATTATATTTATAACGCTCTTTCAAAATCTATTTCTTTGTGAACTAGCCCACATCTCTAAAGCCATGCATGTGTTTCCACTAGTAGAACATCTGAATTGTAAGAATTATTTCTAAGGGCCTATCTATGTATTTATATCTTTATATAAGGTGCAACGAAAACGAACGATTAAATTATACACAAGACACTAAAGCTAAAACGCATAATCGTTTTTTTTTGATATTTTTGTGACACTTTTAGTGACTTAGTTTCGATGATTACTCGTTACATAAACAATATCAACT
Source organism: Papilio glaucus (assembly GCA_000931545.1). Taxonomy (NCBI): domain Eukaryota; kingdom Metazoa; phylum Arthropoda; class Insecta; order Lepidoptera; family Papilionidae; genus Papilio; species Papilio glaucus. The sequence continues at coordinate 155,159 of JWHW01033240.1, read as the reverse complement.
GTTTTTCTAACCTACAAATTATATAAAGAATATAATCGACGCCTACCTAGAAGCTTTGCTGACAAAGCGTTGTTTTATAATAAACGCAATTTTCTCATTGCTTTTAAATATTGTGGTGTTTCGATACGATTAATTACAAACAACCAACAATATTAGATCTTTGTCTATGTCCTGTATTTATTAATTCAATTATTTAACGCAAGTTATAAATATTTTTTTTAAATCTGCCGCCCGCTACATGCCCAAGATGATCGATGATTAAGAACTTTTTTGATACACAAAATATCAGTCATTTAAGAATATTATGAAATCGGTACAAAACTTTAATTTACACGCCAATTTGTATTAAAATACCTATTATAGAGGAAATTAAATTAGAGAACAATGTTAACGCTCACTAATCTTTACCTCGCTTACATTATCTTTTACTTTAGGCTTACATAAAACGATTGCTAAAAAGGAATTAGTTATATATTTAATTCTGAGCCTTTTAATTTAATATGTTTTCTATATTGGCTTCTCGCTGTATTAATAAGTTCTTTGTTTGTATCTGGTTTGATGCGACTAGAAAGATTTGCGTTTGAACTTTGAACAAAAGTTAAAAAGGAATACGATGCCTTCGAACACAATATTAACAAAACAACAAAGTAATATGAAATATCGTTTTAGATTATGCATCAACGATCATCCCTACAATGCACATAAACACGCCATCTATGGAGAATATGTGTTACCTATAAAAATATTTGTTACGTATTTCAGCGATAGATGGCGAAATAGACGATATAACACGAAAACTATTAAATATGACTAAAGACATTATTCTCAAAGTTAATTAAGTTACTTTAACACTAGAACTCTATATAGTATCCTTAGTTTGGTTTAACGTGTTAATATAATTGAATGGTTTAGGGTTGCTACGCAATGTTACATAATATTTAAAATAATAAGTTTGATTCAGTGCGCGGAGGCCGCGGGAGAGGGCGCTGACGGCGCGGCGTGTCGCAGGCGCGCTCGTATCTCCTGCAGCGTGGGGTTGGTCGCGGGGTCTATTTCTTCCGCATTTTGTTCTGCTTGTTCTAAACGGCGGGCACGTTCTGCTATCGCTCTTTCTAATTCTGAAAAACAATATAAGTGTTTGCTTAAATACCTTCCATTTTAAATATGCAAATGCTTCAGAGAACTCCGGTTCGAAAACATCAATTTAGAGTTTAACAATCTTTACCTTTTGAATAAATTACAGTATAAATAACGTGGAAGACAATAGGTTCACGACAGAAGTCAACGTCTACACAGACCCTAAACCAGGGGTCGGCAAGTACTTTTAAATGATGTCTGGATACAGTTGAAAAAACATTATCGAGGTTCGGATACAATTTGAGTTTTATCGAGATAAAAAAAAAAACAGAGGTTTTTAAACGGATGAAAATAGGGCTAGATATATGAAAATATTATTTAAATTAATATGTAGTTATATTTAACAATACTTGTCAGTCCGACTTTCGACCATCCGAGGTCCCCCGACCCCAGCCCAACCATTAGTCATACTTCACCAAGGATTTATAAAAATTACAAAACATGTTATCCTTTAATTTCGACGTACATTGATTCAATTTTCTCTATTACGTCAGCACTAAGTAGAACATTTACTATGTTTTAATACGTCATAAAAATGCAGGTCGGCATCAAAGCGGCTCAGCACTCGACGCGCATGTGAATGTGTAATTATATACCCTTCAGTATGCACATGCACATCTTTATTTCTGCATACAAACGGTACAGTTATATAAACGGTATTCAATACTGTGTAATACTTTATAAAGCAGTATTCTGTATTACATTCAAAAATACTACGTAAATATTTCCAATAAAAGTGAAATAATATTACGCAGAAGATCTCTTTTCATCGGCGTCTGGACTTTATTTGTTGTGTCAAGCTCCAAAGTTTAAGTTAAGCTTCATTTTTTTTTTGTAAAGTTAGTTTTATGCATGTGTAGTAAAAAAGTTAAAGGAATTTAAGATATCGTGATGCAGAAGTTTTCTAGTTAGGAGTTTGAAATATATAACTAAAACTCTGTCGGGTTTGCGAGTCAAAAAGCTTACCCTGATTACTAAGTGTGGGAGGTATAAAGAAAATGTTAATTTGTCATAAACTCTGACTACTCTATTATTCGGTGAGAGTTATACGTTTTTAAATAGTACTGTTAAAGTATAAATATCCAACATACATATACCGCGCCTTTGGTAACATAATAAATTACCAGAATGTTCGTAGTCTATTTCCATTATTCTTCCTAACGTTGGCCATTAACGTAATAAATACAGACTTTAGTAGCGCAGCAACGATAAATTGTCATTGTTTATTTATTTGATGTTCAAAGCAATGATCGTACAGAAATTTATTTTATACAATACTTACTTAAATAAAAAGAAAACAATTTAGTACTTTACTTTTTATTGAATTCATTTTCTGAGGAGCCATTTAATTTTGAAATAACAGGTCTATTCAACAAGCACGTCTCATAATATCTCTTGTGCTAACACGCACAATTTTTTACAGCGTCGCAATGTATTATCAAGTCGCGTAGTGCACTATAAAAATAGTATTATGTTTTACAGTATATACATAAAGTTAAACTGGCAACTGAATTTATAATGGTTTTGTTAATACTTGGTTACAAAATTGTCATAAGCACAAATTTTATATAGAATTATAAATACAATAACTATGTTTGCCTTGTGTATTATATATCACTCGAAAACTTTAAAGTAATATCGGTCAAGGAGCCAAGAAAATAATTAGTACGTTTACAGAAACGAAAAGCATAAGACGTTTCATATTTTCAGTCTGAACTGAATGGAAGTATCTTCCAAGAATTTCAGAGCTCTTTGTGATATACGTCACTGAACACCAATAGCGATTAGCAGACAATCGGACGTCAGTTCTGTAGGCTTTACACTTGCAATGAGGAGCTGCAAGCCTCTTGACGCGTCTTAAACTCCGAATGAACTACTATTTCAAGAACAAGAGAAAAGTAAGATAGCAGTTTTCTGCCTTATATATAGCTTACTTTCTCGTATACAACTTGCATTCTCGTGTCATTTATCATATACTTGCTTGTTTTAAAGTAACTAGTATATATATAGAAAGAAAGCAAAGAAAGCTAAATATGCAAGATAATATTTTGAAAACGTACTATAATAAGTTTCTTAAAAAAGGTGAAAAATGGAAAATTGCTTGCAATTAGTAACATGACGCTTATATATTGCAAAAAATGTGTCATGTACGTCTGGCAAAAAGAAAAGAAGAAAAGTCTTTTCGCGGCTGTTCTATTTGTATCTGGCTGGTTTTGATGACATTAAAAATAAAAAAATAGTAAAATGTTGTTTAAAACTGGGAACTGTTCACAAAACAGTTCAACCATTTGAAAAAAGCTGGGTACACAAAAAAGCTCAATATTTGGGTGCCACACGTGCTCACTGAAAGAAACCTAATGAACCGTGTAATCATTTGCGATTATTTATTGAGATGTGTTAATACATCCGACATAAAGCCTGCATCTTCAGATTTCTACCTGTTGTGGTGTCATCAAATTTTTTAGGTAGTGTCAGGTTCATAAAGAGAGGACAGCCAAAACTTACAGACAGACGTATACTGTGATGAATTGTAAACACATTTAAAAATGTTTTGAGTTTTCATATTAAATGCGAAGAGACTTTTTCCCGAACCTCTTATATTTCTTTTGTGCATGTATGTGATGAACTCCCGGGAAACGCCTTTTTTATGAGTGTTTGAGTGGCTATATTATAAGAGTATCATATAAATATATTCTTTTATTATAAATATTGCACAAGAATTTAAATTTAAAGAAACGACATAACAAGTACACTTGAAATTACTGTCGAGTGACACTGAGGCGACATTCACAAGTAGTAAGTTGGAGTTGTTGCAAAGCACAGATATCATGTTGTGATTAGATAAAATAGATTACGGACCAGAAACAAATGTTAACGCGACTTTCAAGAATTCTCTAATCTCTTGTATTTTGTAATATCTTTTGTTTATTTTTTGTGTAATTTTCTACAGACATATTCATTTATCAAATTACTACGTTAATCGTTAAACTTTTGATCTCATTTAAACAAAGTTGCTCATAAAAGCACATATTATGTTTGTGTCTCAAATTTTACACAAACTTTGTGTAAGTGCAAAGTTTATAATCGTTTTCCTCGCGATGTCAGCTAGTATATTATGCGTCCCCAGTATGTTGTAACTTATCACCTTCACTTCCTATACTCACTTATATACTGAAGCTGAAGTAAGTGAATTATAGGAAGTGAACATTTTCCTCAGATTGTCGATAAATAATGATAATGTACCCCATTGCTACGATTGTGTTTTAATGTTGCTATGTAAGCGGTATTAAATAGTTTCTCCCACGATCAACCGATTGGATAAACGGGAACCGAGCAAGC
>JWHW01033240.1:109310-147516 GCA_000931545.1 Papilio glaucus | reverse complement strand
CATTTATATCAATTATTGTCTTACTCTGTTCTCTTTCAACCACCATTACTTTCGTCTTATCTACATTCATCTTCATACCTTTACCTTCTAATGAATCATTTAACTTAATTAAATATAATAACTTTAATTTAATAGTTTAACTCTACGTATAAAACATAGAACGGTACAATTCTATATTTTGTTGTTTATGTGGTAAAGGGGCAACACCGCAACTAAGAACTGCGTAGATCACGAACAAGATATCTAAAAAAGAACAACGTTATCTCAGTATTAGTTTGCGACGTATCAGTAATGCAATCTTAGACCACATAATCAGCAAAACAATATCGGCAAAGAATTCGATGCGACTCAGAAGTTGCGACAACATATATTTCACCAGACCTCATCGATCAACGTGACGGGCAATGTAACTGTCTTTGTTATCATGCTCAAACCAATGACATGCTCGTATATGACTACCTATTGAATCATAGTATCTAGGAAACATTCCGATTTTACAAAATCTAAATACGTATCGTTCAGCCATTCAACTGGCTTTGCTTCATCATCAAAATCATCAAAGGCCTACTGGTCATTATTTCTAGTCAGTGGACTTAGTGAGACTGCTCTAAAGATCACTACAAAAAACTCTTCCTTTTTCCTTATACATTTAGACACCAAATGGCTTATTTAATTATAAGAATAAATGTAGAGTAGAAGTTATTGTGTCACCTACTAGATTGTACAAACTTACAGATTAATAAGATAATAAAGATAATAGATTAATTATTGTAACTAGTATCCGAGTAAACGCTGTAATACATTTACACGCTCACTTTACTCACACGCTCACGCTTGCACTAATTATAATTTGACAGCGCCAACAAAAATAGTAAAAACATATTTGAAAACTCTTTAACGATATCTATACTTTCAAATCTATACAGAGGATTGGACGGGGAGGGGGTTAACGAGGAAAAGGAAATATCCTTATTCCTGTCCATTAAAGGTAGGCAACGCATCTGCAACACATTTGCATGTAGCGGATGTATATGGGTAGCGCTTACTTAACATCAGGTGATCCACTTGTTCGTTTGCCACTTTCTTCCATAAAAAAAAACATACACCATTAGATACATAAGTACGGCCAAACTGTTGACTTTATTACAAAATCGGTACTGATACGACGCTTGTGTATCGCAATCTTATCACATTTTTTTTGCTACCATATAAGGCAATGTTTCGTTCCATTGATAACGACATAAATTATATGCAAATTTTTTGTATATCTACTTTTCTTTGAATGTCACATTAAATTTACAAATTCCTTGATAAAAACGTACATGGCATATGATAAGCCCGAGGACAAAGATACGCACGTGTTTCAATAGATATCAAAACTCTTGGCGTTGGTTGTATAAAGAACTACCACAGTTCTTTTATTACATAAGTATACTAAGTAACATATAGACACACAGAATACACGGACTTAAACAATTATGCGATGACCTCACAATATCAGATCAATCAATTATTGTTTTCCTTTTTTTCCTTAAAAACAGTTTAATAACAGTCTTAAGAAAGTAATAATTGATGACATCGTATGAATATATGCTCATGTGCATATAGGGTATACATGTATGGAAAAAGTTAAAAATGTTTTTTAGGGAAAAGTAAAATTTGTCGGTAATAATAAAATTTTAAAGACTTCATGTGTAATTAATTCTACCATGAGATTATTATTATGCCATATATATGTCGGCATGCGTCGTCATAGACGAAACATAGTTCGGTAAATTACAAAAAACCATGATGCCATTATTAATGTCCGGGTACATCTGTGATCGGTACTGAATTGAAAGGAAAGAAACAATATTTGATTAAATTTATTGCAAAATAGACCGTGCACACTGCACGGAATTTAATGCATTAACCTTCTCATTTACCAGCACTAGTTTCATAAATGACAACTGTCATTTCCACAGATTTACGTTATGCTAAGAATACAAAAATAGTAATAAAAAACAATGTATCGTTTTCCTCCCGTATTTTCCCACCACATGTGTACGAATATGACGTCAGAAGTCTAATAGTTTTTTTTCTTGCAACACGTGTGAGACTGACGATCTCATATGGATTTATTATTACTCTGTATTCGTTTTTTTATTTTAAATTTAAATACATAAATTTGTCCGCCTTAGTTTAATAAGTATTGTTTTATTTATTATTCAATCGGAAGAATATTTTATTATTAGGTTAATAATGTGTCACCGTTACATAATTAATATTTAAGTAAGGGGTGTTTATTCATATGCTAATTTTAGTGGTCATCTTTTACAATATTTCAGATGTAATTGTTTATTGTATTACTAATTTCAAATCATAATTATCGTATTAATATATCAAAAAGAGTAGTTGTTTTATTATTGGTATGTTTTTGTTTAAATATTTTTGTTCCTAATATAAAATTTATTCATTCAGTCATATTTTACACATATTTTGAGTTTACATGATGTTTAGATTGTGTTGGATTGAGTTTTCAATTAAAATTGATTGAATGTGGAGCCGGCGAGTGGAAATTTTCGAGATGAAATTGCAAAGCTGTTACCAGCTCCGACACGATTTAATTCCAGCTAATTACTCGCTCGTCGTCATCGTAGCCTTTATCGATTCAGTAACGGAAATGTAACTCTATTTACTCGCCGGATTTAGGCCACCGTCTGTTGGCATATCTTGCGCTGAATCTAGGAAGCGATCAGCAAATTCTCCGAAGCAAACAAGAAGTAATATCGATGGCGTACAGAAATGGGATACTTCGTTTCCATTTCAGTTTTATATTAAAGCGTCTTTTGATTATATCGGAAATCGTGTTCGACCATTGGCCATAAATATTACAGATTGCAGTTGATGTGCACAGTACATTTATGTTTGATCCAAATATCAAGTTGATACAAATATCAATCACGTTCCGCGTAAAATTTTATATGAGATAGGGCAAGTGCGCTTGTAGCATACCTAAATACCGGACATTTCTAAACAACTCCTTGTATAGCTAATTTATAAAATAAAACTTATTAATCAGTAACGCACTAAAAAAATTCTAAGACAAGTAGGTCATAGTTCAAGTGTTTATAAGACAGTTAAAATTGCGTAGTTGTTACTTTTATGGGTGAAACGTTTGTTCATTTGTATGAATAGGACTTGGTTTTTGTCTCCACATAGCATGCATATTATTCAGTAAGCTGACTGGGAATTGCTTCCTTCCGCCTGGCAGCGGCTGCGGAAATCACTGGGACGACGCGCCTCCACTGGCGCTAATGACGAGGAAATAAACTGAATCAACAGGTCATCTGCGCACTACTGTTGGTACAAATGTTCGCAGCAGACTGTTGCAATTTAAAATCAATTCGAAACACATTGCACAGAACTCCAAACTACTAAAGAAAGTTTTGGGACACAATAAGCACTTTTACCGCGAATACAGAGTTTTGGGAAAAGATTAAAGTCTTGTAATACTTTAGATCATCATGTTACAACTAGATTTTTAGTTTTTCTTGTTTATAAAAAAAATCTTGTTTATAAAACAGGAACAAAATTTGATTAGATACTGGAGTGTCTCACTTGCAACTTTAATACAGATTCATTGCGAAATAAATGATGACGAAACTATAACCAAATTCACAGTCGTTACTTATGCAAAAGAAATCAACTTCGATTCTAAACTGAAACATTAAAGTAGAAATCAAGTCTTAGACGTTGACGAATGACAGAAGCCATCTATCTGATGATAGCTCTGATGTGAGCTGATGCTCAAGTTATTAATTGTACTTAAAATTAAAGCAATCAGATGATTGTGGTTGCTATAATTTTGATCGTCTCTCGTCTTTTTATTTATTTACAAAGCTGTCTAATTTTTTTTAAATCTAGTAATTATGTCAGCTATAAAATACACTCTTATCTAAAATCTAACATTAGAGTTAGATGTCTTAATTTTTTTACTACGCATCTTTCCAAAAATTATGTGGTATTAAAATCACTTTATGGATAATTGTTTGAAAGCTTTGAAAGACGAAGAGAGTGAATTAAGATTGGGTGACTTAGTTATAAGATGTCGGTCCTGTTTGCGTCATCAGCGGAGGACTTACAACTTATGCTGAATGTAGTGAATGATTCATTAGATGGTAAAGGTATGAAGATGAATGTAGATAAGACGCAACTAATGGTGTTTGATAGAGAACAAAGTAAGACAATAATTAAAACAAATGTTAACGGTAAAGAAGTGGAAAAGGTGGATGAGTTCGTGTATTTGGGGTATGTGTTTAGTATGGTAGGCATGTTAAAGATTCTGAACAACGAGAGAATGCGGGACATAAAATGAATGGGGCTATAGGTAGTAGCGAGGAGTCAAAATATGTCTATGTAGGCTCGTCTAGCAATACACAATACTGTACTAGTCCCCACTTTAATGTACGGAAGTTAGAGCTAGGTTTGGCAGGAAAAGCATGATAGTAGAGTTAATGCCGTTGAGATGCCATCCATAAGAAGTATGTTAGGCGTGAGTTTAAATGATAGGATTAAAAATAGTGTTATAAGGAAAAAGTGTGGCTTGAAAGTGGATGTTGTGATTAGAATTGAGAAAGGTATGCTTCGGTGGTTCGGGCATGTTGAAAGGATGAATGAAGAGAAAATAACGAAAGAAATTTATGTTGCAACAGTGAGTGGCAGTGGTTTACAAAAAAGAGCGATATAAGGATCACTCATAACCCACGACGAGCAAGCATGCGTAGATGTATGAATGTACAATAAGTGGGAGAGGTGTGTCAGGATCGCGCCAAATGGAAATCCGTAATCTCTGCCTAACCCTCTGGGTTACGGGCGGGAGCGTATGTTGTTTTATTTTAAGGATCCCCGGGTTAGAGTCGAAATAGCTTATTAGAAATATATTTAACCGTACACAATAAAAATGTTCGTTGTTTATTGAAAGTGTTATGGCGTGTAAATAAATGAAGTAATATGTAGGCCGCATAAATATTAATATCGAGTTGAAAACCAAACCATATCACACATTTGCCCGACATTGCAACTATTACTTGTTGATAACATATTTCTCAGAAATTAATAAACATGAACAAACAATTCATAACACGAAGTTCATTGAATTTAAGGATATAGCTACTTTAATTGTATGTTTAAATTGTAAAAAAAAATATTTCCTAATGGTTTTAATCCGGCGACCCAATATAAATTCCAGAGCCGAAATTTCTTACCAAAAATCTGGTATTACCAGGTTTTTATAATTTTGAAAATTATGCATCAAGGCTCCAGGAATACCAGTGTGAATCTAAATAAGTTTTACTAAAAAGTGAATTCGAATTAAAATTATCTTAACATCTGGCTGGTGAAAAGACTGATGCGGGCACTGCGCCAGCATAATCTCGTATTAAATTATTACTTATCTTAGTGAGATCGACATGTACAAGCTATCGTATCTTATGATCCCACTGTGGAGTTAGCATACATAGGAAGGAAGCAATACTTCTCCGATTTTTAACAAACGTAATACTCATGGCGTAATAACCTAAGGTCCGATTAACTCACAAGATGGTATCAATTTTTTATTTAAATGAATGTATAATGCATGTAGACCAATATAGAAATAAATAAAGTTATAAATTTAAATAAAATTAATAGTAAGCATTAATATATTTCTCTATGAGGAACAAGTTCTTATAGCTCTCAGTTCGAATGCGTATGCGCGTTGTGTGCGTAAGGGCGACAGATGGTTCGTACAGAAAGCGAAGTGACAAGAGTAGAGGCAGGATGCACCTGTACTCGGCACATCCCGACCAAATGACGGCAAAGCAAAAAACATACAAAACATTTCTACGTATCGAACGATAGCTTACGAAAGCGATAAAGAAAGGAAGTGAGTCTTCGACCAAGAATTTCCGCCTAGTGATGAATTCACATAGAAACTGAGTTAGGTTGCTTTCTATGATCCTAACTATTATTATAAATACGAATGTGAGTTTTTTTTATGCTTTAGCGGCTTAATGCCTCAACCGATTATGATGTCTGCGGGATTTTACGAAGTCGCCAACTGGCGTATTCGCATTTGATACGCCGATTAAGTTATATGGAAGAAATCTGGAGATATGTAACATTTTTGGTTTATATTATGTAATTAGTTTACCTATCAAAAGAGCTTAAAAGGTGTTAATTCTGCACCTTCATACCATAGTTTTTCTTGTCAGTCAAATCTGATGATGATAATATGTTTTCGTTGCAGAAATACAATTAATTGATTAGTTGGTAATAACAGTGGTAGAGCCCGCAACAACAACATCTGTTGCACGAATGGGCCGGCTCGACCGGTGAAATACCACGACCGCACAGAAAACAGGCGTGAAGTAGAAGTACTCTGCGTTTCGTCATATGAGTGAGGTGCCGGAGGCCTAATTTCTGTCCTCTTCCCCTTCCCACCCTTTCCTAATAAGGATAGGATGGGAACGGGAAGAGGATTGAACGGGGAGGGGGGAAACGGGGAAAAGTATTCCTGTCTATGGTAACCTAAAGGTAGGCAATGCATCTGCAACACACTTGCGTGTTTCGGATGTCTATGGGTAGCGCTCACTTAACATCAGGTGATCTGCTTGCTCGTTTGGCACCTTCTTCCATAAAAAAAAATAAAAAATAAGGCTACCATGTAATATGATCTCTGATGAAACAAAAGTCGGCAATGAGCCACGTCAATGGTAACCGCATGACAATCGGGTCAGCGATCCTTGTGTCATAAGCCCCTTAGCGTACAAACAAGATTGTGAAAGAAACTAACACAGCAAAATGCAGTTCTACTGATTGTTATAAATACTAAAGAAATTAAACTTTTTTGCAACACACAACTTTTTTGCAACCTGGATAAATAGCATTTGTGAAACAGATTTTATTTTCTTGTTTTTCGTTTTATGATTAATTTACTTCTAGTGTTAACTCACATAAATCTTAAATACTAGTATAAAATATATTGAAATATCATCATTATCATATACTACCTATAATTATAAGTTATTATACGCGAAATAAAGTTACAAGAAATCTGGCGAGATCAAAAAATAGTAAAATTAATGTGTTCAATAAAGGTTATTAGTTTTATCACTCACATCCTCTGATTAAAGAGCAGCTCCCTATGTAGGTCCATGCGTTGCGGGCTCTCTAAGCAAGGGTTAGGCAGGCGACGCGGCGCGATGAGCCCCGCGCCCGCGCCCTCACCCTCCTGCACCATCGCCACCTCTCCTGCTGCCGACTGAGACACCGTGGGTACAGGACCCACGACACTAGCGACCAACGCGCCGCTCTCTCTTCTTGCTGAAACGAGATGGATTCATTAAAGTTATTTGAAACAAAAGAGTAATATAATGTACCAAGCCGATCTCATAAAACATTTGTAGTTAATGAAAACATCATGAAAATCCAAACAAGGACCAGTGAAGATACAGTGATAGGTATTCCAATGGAAGGAATTTCAATTTCATCATAAAAATCGTCATTTTTATTCATTCTTACAAAGCCTGCATTATGTGCAGTCTTAAATTTATCACTTACTCTTTAACTTTACAAATGGAGTAAATTCATCGAATTTAAATATCATTTATAAGCAAACCCGAAATAACATATGTAATATGAGTTTGACTAAAATTAAGTAGCCTAGATAACGATTAAGTGGTCGGTACTAAAAAAATCAATGATGTAATAAATAGACTTCTCTTTTATTTGGATTGGATAAGATTTTTTAAGTATCATAAATGTTTTGTTACCGAGGTTTCCATCAAAACGATCAATATTTTTTTTCTGATCTGTGAAAACAGACACATATATAATCTGTCAACCTTTGAGTGAGAGGTCATGTGCATTTATAGTCATAATTGAATTTAAGAAAATTTAGTCGCAGTATATAAATCAACAATAAAAACTAGTTAAATTAATTTCATTTTATTTAGTTATTAGTAAGTAGCATCAATAAAATGAACACAAAAATAATTTTAAAACGGCAAATGTTTGTATCTGTTCATGACGTTGACCCCGGTGTTAAATAAAAAAGAGGTTAACACCCGTCTTTACATTCTTATCGCCGTGTGATAAATCTATATAAACAACCTTTCCGACAATATCGATAAACTACCACCAAAAAATATATCGTGAAAGTTATCATTTCATTACATCTTTATTATTTTTACATGTACACACATAGTACATACAATCATACTTATAATATTATCGCAATAAAATATAAACATGCATATTTTACTAATGACAAAATAGTAAAACTTGCCTGAAGTATGTAAATACAACAAAATTAAGTGAAGTTTAAAATTCTGTGTCAAGGTTACAAAAAATACAACCAGTGAAACAAAACAGAAGAAATATTATGCTAGCGGACTACTGGCCCGCGGCTTCGGAAGCATTCCTTTCTTATTTTCCACACTGGAAATTTTTGTAAAATACTAATTATAGGTACCATGTGTTATTCTAAAAACAGGAAACATTACCGTGGCAACCGGTATTATTAATGAAGGTAAAATCTTTTGTACCTCGGGAACAGATTCCATTTTTTCTATCCTTGACAATGTGTGTGCAAAATTTCATGATCGGTTAAGCGGTTAAAGCATAATAAACAAACTGTTATTCCCATTTATAATATTCGTTGGGATACACATGTACGCATAATCGAAATTTAGCTTCGCTTATAAACACCAATAAAACTAGAATATGAGATAGAAATACAATTTGAATTGTTGTGGTAATATAACATCGTATCAAAGACCCATGCCCTTGTTTCACTCACGCGATCGTCAGAATTATTCATAATTTTATTGAGCTACTTCATATTGATCTTCTGATTCTTAATGTATGTTAGGCAATGGCGGTCAACATAGAGCAGCTTTCTGGCAACAAATGATAACATTATTCTCATAACATCTACTGACTAGAAAAGCAATGAATAGGAATAACTGTTATTCATATATCTCAAAATATTTTGTAGATAATAAAGAAGTAAACACGCGGCATTGTATAGTTTATTATACATTTTTTAACTACTGTAAGTATTACCGATGGCCATATCGATGTATCATTATCATCATTATGTATGAGTACAGAACCTGATGTCATGCCTGATGAAGTTTATAAAAGGACAATAGGATACGAATACACCGTTGGATGAAGAGGGTCTTGAAACGATGGGAATGATCAGAACTAGACTTCGCGGAGTGAATTTTAAAGGCTGGGGGCTGGACCTATATTATAAACATTCGATCCTATTACTAAGAGGAGTGGCTATGCGATTTATTTTGTACGACGTACAGAACGGTGGTAAAGACGGGAGCAGTAGAAGTTGCATTAATGGGGAATAATCCACACAATACCGACATGAATTATAGCCAGCCATCAACCAGTTGTATCCGGTTTAAATGGTTGAAGTTGAACTATATTTAATTTTACAAGAAGTGCCATATCGTTTCTTACCGTGAGTTCCCACTGCGAAAAACATTCACACAAAACATATTGTCGTCTCATTTCTTTCAGAAAGAAAGATCGAAGAAACATTGTATCGCAACAAGTTTATACGCCAATGGCAAACCACGTTTAGGTTGACGATTGTAAATGCCTTTTGGTACAAGATTTAAGAAGCTAGTTATATAATGGGTATTATAAAATTCCCATCATTATATGGATAAAAATGCAAAATAAGGACCTCTTCACGACGGTTCCGTACTTAAATTAAAAATTGTCGACGTGATCAAAGCCGATAAGTAGACTTACTATACCGTCACACCAAATTAGTGCCAGCTACTATTGGAGATTATTATGCGGAAAACACTCTTAGCTGACACCAATTCGAAAAAGTAGTACAAATTTATCTATAACATGATAGACCGCTTTATGTAACTATTACAAAAGATTAACAGGGTTATTTGTGTGTTTAGAAAAGTGATCGTAGATAGTTTGGAATAAAAATAATATTATCATAAATCACAATAGTCGGGGGGTTTGATACGCCGCTTACAAATCAGTAATTTTAGCAAGTTTTAAGTCGATCAAGTTAGTTTTGAAGCGGATCACAGCATGTTTGTTAGTATCTCGCAAATAATTCCCACTCCTTTGAGCGACCACGTGCAGATCAATGTCGCGTATACAGGACTTCCACAAGATAGACCAACGAGACAAAGATGCGGGTGTGCTGAATGCAGCATAGAAACTACGAATTTAAGTCGAATGCCTAAGTCCAGCAATGGATAGCTGTTGGACAATAAAAGTCTTATATATATAAAATAAAAGACAATATGTGTCGACATACTGTATATTTTTATCCACAGAAAGACGAATGTCAATAGATTTACCGTAAAACTACCTGAACCTTTGAACACTGTACCTTTAAGTCAATCATCTTTTTTCATTGTGTCATGGGAATTCTTTTAATTCTCAGAACTACATAGTTTATCGTGCTCCGTTTTTATTGCAGAGGTACGTAACAATGGTAATGTTGCTGCAGTTTTTAATGTAACAAAAGTGACACAGTTTAAACTATAGTTGACAATTATGCAAGTTGGAAATGCCTGTGTTAGTAGACTGCATGTGCATTAAACAAACGAGGAAATAAATTAAACTATCACGAGTACATATATACCTATAACTTCCTTTTTACTAGCTTATTTTATTATGCAGTAAACCATTGCTTTGCTATGCTCATAGCATATGGGTCATATTTCTTTTCGTTTTTCTTCGTATTGCTGTCATTTCAAGTATACCAAGACTAGTTGGCGCATAGCATAATTATCTACAAGGGGTTTAAAAACAAAGAGGATTTACTTAAAAATAAACTGCGTTATATTATGTAGGTGATGATTTCTACATTAAAGTAATTTAACGTGCTTAAAAATTACGCTAAAAGTACGCTGTTACCCAGAAAGGCAAAAAACATTATAAATGCAAATTTACTTTCGAAAGAAGTGTTATGTTTTATCACTACAGAGATAAAATGAACGCATTAGGCAGTTTGGCTTCGAGTCAATAGCTTCCCACCCATAACACATCAATCATTTCTCTTGAAATTCATTTAGAACCGACGTATAGCGATCTTGTAGAAAATCGATTTGGTTGTTTAAAATGCAGAACGTATTGTTTTCATGACGCGACCTCCTTTTGAACGTAGCGTGATTGCACCTCTGTGCCTAGGTTAATATTGTACCCGTTACTTGTCTACAGTAGTAAACGAACGCATAGAATGCTGGGTTTTAAAATCACAATTTGCTATTGAATTCCCTGTAAAGAAACCAAACTCGCACTGACATAAAAGAGTCCAGAGATTTGTTGCGTTTGTCTTAGATTTATGTATGTATGTACTTAATACCCTACAAATACATTGTGGAACTGGAAGCCGCGCCGAACATCATTGGAGATATGAAAAGCACACTGACTCCGCTGCCTAGGCTAGCTTGAAAAAATGGATGACGAACGGAACGTGAAGCGTACATATGTATGTACTTAGGACGGCCGAGTGACCGATGCCCAGTCGGCCGTCCCAGATATTGCTTTATAGGCGATGTTAATAAGGCCTAGCGTAAGCATTAGGTTCAAGAGGCCTGGGATCGGGAAAAGTGCTATTTGTGACAAAGGCCAAGGACAACTTTGGGTCAGGGTCACACTCATCCACTTTCGTTAGTTAAGACAATGGATGGCCCAAAACTAAACATGGTTAAATTTATTGACAATTTCTGTATAACAACACAATTTATACATACGCGTCCAAACAAATGTTTTTTTTTTTAATTTTTATCAATGATTATTAATACTTATTGCTGTTAGATAATTTTATTGTTCGCGTTATGAACATCAACATAAGCATTCATATAAATATAATCTTATTTGTATTCTTAGGGCCCTCTGTAATCTACGAAACTTTTACAGAATAGAAGCGTGGCACGGAAAGCTGCGCCCCGCTCCCGACATCTATAACATCTACTTAATATCTCAAACACTATGCTTTTTGTTTCCTGCAATTGTTTTCTATCATGCTATATTTAGCCCAAAATATAGCCTTAATTTTCTTTTTAGCCGCACCTAGCCAATATCGGAGTGACCGCAATCTTAGAGCATAAATTACAGACTTTCACGCCCACATTTCATTGTGATGTCATAATTACAAGGGTAAAGCGCTACGGTATAAATTGGAAGGTCACATGTTTCTTTACAAGTCTCTACCCTACAATGTTATGAAGAACTGGATAATTTCTGTTTGTTTCCTAAGAACATTGACCTATAATTAAATATTGCATTAAGCATATTTCTGTATTGTGGTTATATGTATAGTTGAAACCACAATGTATACTGGAATTTTGATCTCTTTCAAATCCCCTGTGGAGTAAAAGACTAAAGAGATGTTCAACTTTACAATCAAGTAAGGATCATAACGTCAGTCAAAAAATTCATTAGTAACTGATGCATAATTGAAAAGTGCACATTAGTGAATTGTTGGCTGGAACTCAATCCCGAGAACTATTACATTGCAGTTAAAATCCTGCTCGTTATCGCGGCGACCCCGTTCCGGCACTCATAGACATACGGTGGATATATACGGCGAGGAAGTTATGAATTTTTAAAATTAATTTTTGCCTGCTACCTCGACTAAGTTACGAATTAAAAAGGCAAAATAAACAGTTACTCAGTTACTAACAATTTATCTATACTATGATTCAATTGTTTTAAAATAGCAGTTTAATGTCCAGTAGCAGTTTGAAAATATGTAAAAACGAAAAGTTATTGAGAGAATAATGACTGAAGGTCTAGTATGCCCGAGCAGACGTGGCCCAAAAAGGATACATTGTGGAATAAAAAAATATATGTAGACATATCGATTAACAAAACTGATAAGAGTTTTATTAATCGACATACGTCTTGTCAATGTGTTTCAAATATGTACCTTGCGGAATAAACAAAAAAAAACCGTACTTAAAGAGTGGTGAAGAGATGTGATTTGAACTCATGATGTTAATATTCAGATCTGACGCTCTATCTATAAACTATAACAACTTGCAAGGAAATGTACGATAACAGTTGCTGATTGTGAACCTTTATCGTAAACTGTCGGAGGAAGTAGTGTGGCAACACAAACACATTAGACACTTATTTACAAGTACGAATAGAATATTTACTAACAATTTAACACTTCGTGGATATCAAAAAAAATCTTTAAAAAGCAAGCTTTTAAAAAATTAACTACCGTGTAAGTATATTAAAGCGAAGATATAACACAGATCACAAGAGACAGGATGAATACCTCTATTATATTTCTAGTATTCGTTCGAAGCATGCGAGATATTTGTTTAGTGCATTGGAAATTAAGAAGCATATTAAACTACAACCAAACCATTAGAATTCTTGAAACCGTTCTATTCAAAATGTTTTTAAAAACTAATGTGTTAGATGTGTTACATCTATACTACTTCATCCACATACTTCATCTTGATTCCAACTGTTCCCAAACAAATAGTTTTATAATCTAATGTGAGTTAGGAAGGAATATTGTATTTGATTCGTGTTTCCGTCCGGTTGTGACGGGGGACTGATAAGCTATACTCAGTTCTTTATAGGATGGTGCGGGTGACGGTTCAACGTTTTTATACACAATTACATATTGATAACAGTAAATATAACCCAAATAAATATTTGTGCATTTATAAAAGTTATTTTAAATTAAATTAATTAAATTAGAATTATTTTGATCACCTTAATTGCCTGGTTTTATAGAAGGGTGAAATTCTATCAAAATGTCACAAGCGCCATGCTATTCTGAAAATGTATGTAATGGTAAACCGTAACACGAGCATATTCTTAAGAAGTCGTTTTCCTTTCGTTTAGTATATAATGTTAATAAATAATCTATCGTTTAAAAGAAACATAAATATTACAAGAGCTATAAATATAATGAAAAAAATAATGTCACAATGGTATTGGTATTGCGTAATAAGGCGTTACGTAACAGTTGCCGCTTTAGTGAGATTTACCGATCCGATCTTTATCTTACAATTCAGGTATGCGAAATTTAAATTATGTAAATATACCAACTAAGAAAGCAAAACGGAGGCTATAGATTAAAACGAACATTTACAATATTTATTTAATCCGTAGTCTTATACTTAGCCAACTTTTGTCTTATCAGTTTTCACATGCATTATCTTACATTATTGCGTTGTTTCTTATTGCTAGATAGTGTTTAATATTATGTTTGTTTTAAGATGCATTAAACATTCCTGTTATTCCTATTAAAGAAGTCAGTTATTAATATGATATTGTACTTATACGCTATTTTACGCAACGCACATTGCATGCAAAAGGACATTTTAGCAGAAGGGAGGGGGCGTTTAAGCCAAAAGATTCGAGAATGGGATGTGATGCAACCACATAGGCCCGAAGTGAACCGAAGATCTCTTTCTTGCCTACTCATGAATACATCAATATATATGTACGTCAATTACACTGTCCAACTGCTAACTTCAATTGATGATCAAGTCTATAATTATTTATTATACTCATTATTCAATAAATGAGATTGAGTTACCTATTACATTATTTTAAGTGAAGAAATCTTATATTAACAGATACTATTAAAAGTCAAAAGAATCACTTTTGTATCCGGCGATGCCATTTTACAGCATTAGGGCAATAAATTCGTGAGAACTTATTTGTTTACTTTTGACAAGTTCTCAACCTATAACAATAACATAACAACCCCTCGCACTCGCATCTCTTTGTTGATTTTCCCAATATGTCTGCCACAACAGCTGCCAGAGCCCCATACATTCGTGAGAAACAGCTAGCGTTGTATGTTCTTCTTATAATATCGACACAAAATAAAAGTTTTTTTTATAATATAAAACTGGGAGTATGAAAGGGCGTTACAACTACACGTACGTACACGTGATGATAACTCATACATTAATTTGATTGGATAAGTAATTTATTTCCGGAAAATATAGCGTGCATTCGGTCTCTTGCGAACCGTTCACGTTCATTAAACATCTAATGTTTGTGTCTTTTAACTAAGTAAAGGCATTGAATGCGAAAAGAAAGATTGACGTAAACAAATCACAGCCCATTGCACGATGAAAGTACCTATGGCCAACATCAAATCACAAGAGCTATTTCCGATTCTTTTGTACCGTAATGTTACAAAAGTATGAAAAAAAACCTTTTGTGCATGAATGAAAACGAGACAAAAAAACTTCTTTTGTTTCTCGTCTTGCCAATAAGCTTTGGCGCTATTTACAAACAAGAAAATGATCTACGTCTCTTGAATATCAATTTAAAAGCGATGCGAATTAAAAAAAAAAACTAGTCAAATAAAAAGAAACCCTGTTTACTACAAATACATAATTTCATGATATAGATACATATAACAACATCACTCAGTTAGCTACTTCGTTCCCGGCGTCCGCCCGGGTGTATATCAAAATTTATTTTATGTTGTAAAAATCGGAAATTGCATAACGCCGTACATTAGGAGTCTACCAGATAAATCATTTTTTAAAAACACAACACACAACACAGCATGTGTAGTTGTACTGTGTAACAAATGTACTTTTTTTAATTGAATTAATACTTTCACAGCGTGACTACGAGGTCGTTGTAATTTCATATTACTAAAAATAAAGAAATAAACCAATGTTTTGAAACAAATTGGGTACCAATGACACTCATATCAATGTGCTTTAAATTGAGTGATGACACGCAACACACCTGTTATTTTATTCCATTCACGGTGACTTAGCAGGAGTCTTACACGAATCTATTTCGGGAGACGCCTTGCTGTACAAAAGCGAATATCTATTGAGTAATTCATTGTGATTATTCAACAAGTTCTAAATATTATTAGTTCATATTTATAATAAAAAAAATATGTTGCTGTTGTATTGGAAGTCATAGATATAGTGTACCTACATATTGAATAGAACATATACAGAAAAAAAAAACAGTTAAAAATACTTTTGCTCATCTAAAGGGATGATAGGAAGGTAGCGATTTCTATTTTGCAAGATCTAGATCATATCTAAGTCATTTAGACATCTCAACCATTCTTTCCCGGAATTGTAATACTTAGCAGCAAATAAAATATACCAATAGATTACACTTACATATATATGTTTACATTTCATTAGCATATTACAAAACAAGAACGTATAATAAATTTATATAAATATCTAGTCTGCATTTTTGGCATGACAATGTGACAACATAAAACGGTGACCGAGTTGTTAATTCAATCGTTTATTTGATTCTAAAACGAAACATCTGAACTGAACTATGTGTTCTAGTTCTTACACCATCACAATTTCGACACTTGAAAGTATTTTGAATTGAAGACCGGGCTCGTTAGACTTAAGAAGCGGTTGATGGTCGTAAATACTGGTATATTGAAAACGAGACGTTACGAGTTATAAGATGTTTAGTGTTCTTAGGATAAATGGGCATCATAACTATTCATCATTAACTCTTACAGTTTCTAGAAATTAGGTTCACCAATATTAAAATTTGCTTCGGACGACATTAATTGGAGTAAACTAACCCACTAGCTCAATTAGATCGAAAGTCGTAAAAGCATAAATCGATATTCATTGAGGATATCGTCACATCCTCGATGAGTCCGAGTAATAAAATTGTACAAAATGAAAAATAAAAGAATGTCGTCGTAAGGATGCGTTCAAACACTCAATCTTATTCCCATTTGAACGATAAGTACATAGTAAAATCACCTAAAAGTCCAGATTCTCGTCAATAATACTTATATAATTAAAATGTTTACTCGACCCATGACTGACCTAAACGAGTTAGCCGTAACGCAGAATCGGTTCAATAGTGTCAACGCGTATAATTTTCGTAATATATCTATTTCGTTTAAAAAATAATCTATAATTAATAGTAAAAGAAAAGGAGTAAGGAAAGCCTAACCCGTTGCCGCGTTTGGGAGTCTTTAACTTTTGTGAAAATAATTTCAGTTTACAATCGAGACATTCACAAATTGGATGGTAGATGCACTGAATGAAGATTGAAGTGGGTAGATTAAATGGACAGACCGTTAAATTAAATGGGGCTTCTCAAAAAGCCTTCTAAATTCAAATTTAGTGAATTTAGAGACAAGTTTACTTGATGAAAATTGAAATATATATATCTGTAAAATAATATGTACATAAACCCTGATCAGTTCACATTCAGATTAGATCAGATTACATTCGTCATCGTGAGATGTAACATATACGTCTTGTTAACACAATTACTTCAGCAATATGTCCCTTCCACCATTTAAACTGTAATACACTACATATGTATACACAATATTTACGTCGGCAGGAGTGAGAGTTTCAGCCAGGTATCATCTAGGTCTACATATTAAATCTATATTATTTTTTCGCTTTGTTCTGAAGTGTGATAAATCATTTTGGACGCGATGTAAACAAGTGTTCAGTTGCAGCGACTCCACATCTTTATTTATTACGTCCAATTGATACAGTAGCATAATACAATCAGTTTTACTGGAGGAGAAAGACATGCCGATAGGCATTATATGTTTATTTTCTTACGTATTGTAACAATCTCGAAGTGGAAGTAATGAAGCGTTCGTTGCGTATTAACTTTCACTGTTGTGATACAAATGCACTCGGAGGCAGTTAATTACAATCATTTACATTGGGTACCGTCAACGCTAGCTAGACGAAATCGTTCGTAATCCGTAAAATAACATAATGACCGACAATTTACGCAATCACAGAAAATAAAACAATTAACAAATTGTATGTAGGTACTTAGGTGTGGTCTTTATAATTGACGGCGTTTTGCATACAATTATTATGACAAATATTATTACAATAATGTTAATTGTATAAGTATAAACTACTAGATTTAAAATAACTTCACCTACATCGAATTATCATTACAGTCTTGTCAATTGGTACGTTCATCGTTATCTTATGTAATCAAGGAGCTAAACTTTTACATTGCTTTAAAACTGGTACCGGAACCCTACGCAATGGACATGGCGACACCTTCCCATCGATACCCAGCAGGGTCTTACCAAACAAGGAAGATTTTTACGTTTCTAGCGCTTGAGGTAGTCGGTAGATCAAAGTCTAAAAATAATAATTATTCAATTATAAATCAATATGGCAAACATTTAAACTATGTGTACTATGTATTAAATAAACATTACTGGAAGATGTATTCAAAAAATATACTAAGAATACGATAACCACGATAATAGAATAACAAGTTGATAAATAAACGCGTTATCTTCCTGTGTACACATACACACGGCTGTAAGGTGTGGCCTTGAGTGATATTTACGCTGAACAAACTTAGGGCGTTCCTATTGAACTCTTCAAAGGTCAACTCGTGTTAATGTATCTAGAGCTTACACTACATGTGAACGTAGCCCGAAACCTTATGTAGGCAATACCATACTATTATACAATTTTTACTCTTGTGTTAATGTAATGATGCCCGGGAAAGTATTTAACTAACCGTCTTCATGTGATGCGTTGAAGAGTGAAAAACACTCGCATTAAAGAGAAATTTAATATAAAAACCCGTGCGTTGCAAATTAAGTTTTCTGTAGAAAATGTAAGCGTTTTAAGTTCTTTAAGGTAAAACTACATATGTATGTACATATAAAAAATGGCGTTATGTGAAATAAGCCGCCGCCACTTTATTACAGTCATGTCGTGGCTTGCAACCAAGCTCTTTCCAGATCCGATCCGAGATCTTTTTATTTAAGGTTCATTTTAAAATTCACTGATACAATATTTTTGACAAAAAACGCTCACTATTCGAACTGACAGATAGTACACATAGACACAAAACGGATAGATCATAAAAGTGACAAAAGTTTTTAAATTTCGATCTCTATTTTAAATAAATATACTGCAAAAATATTGAATAAATCTGACGTATACCACCACCAGTACTGTGATCTGACCCCTGACCTACGGATATTTTTAGATCCCCGACAGCTCGTTTCGCATTGACAAGGTCGCACCGGAGTAGTGATGTAGAGTAACGTATACGTAACGATTTGTGATTCTTAAAAAAACACTTCAAACCATGTTTTTTATAATCGATTCCTAGCAAATTCTAAAATCCTTTTAACCTAGTCACTATTTGTTATTTATATTTTGTTTTTTGATATAATAATTTTTTTAACCATGTCCTAAAATTCGATACACATCCGCATGGCACTAAGACTATTTCTTGGCACATTTGCGATCTATCAATCTCTTACATGATTGTGCACATGATTATAGTTACTATCAGTGTCTATTTGTTTATTTTTTATTTTAAATTGATAGTATCCGATTTAAATGTACAATAATATACAACGAGTATTATTTATGAAAATTTGTAACTTAAGGCTATTTTCGATGGGAATATGAGATTTCCATTTTGCCCATTTTCAATTTATTTAACGAGTTCGATAATTTGCGTTAATAAGAGAAAAAGTTGGTAATAATAAAAGGTTAAGCGTAATATTGAAAACAATATTATACAAGAAACGGATTGATTTCGTGCACAATGATGATCTCAGGCGCATTTTTTTTCCAGGCTTTCATTAGGGTAATAATGTTGTGTGCATTGCGTGCACCGGACTGTTTTTATTTATTTTTGTAATAATCAAATTGTATTATAAACAACAGAACAAATCGATACAAGACGGAAATATCGCCCATCTCTATTCCATAGCTCGCTCTCTGAAACAATTGACGTCATTGCACCCGAAGGCTAAGTTACCGTTAATCAGATAAACGCTGCTGTTAGGTTCAAAGCTAATATAATTAACCTGAAGGAAAATCCTCACAGCAACAAAGTTAAGCTGCTTTCAAGAATTGCATACGTAGCAAAGTCATTAGAAAAAATAAGCAAGAACTTGTGTCTATGACTTCCTCCTTCAATTACTGTAAAATCAGCACAGTAGATTTTCTCGAGTTACACAAGATTACAGTATTATTATTAATAATTTACGCAAAACAAGATTTTTCGTCTGGAAACTCCCCCTCCCTTGTTCCAAATTGCCTATTTATGAAATAAGGCAAAATAGTTATTGTTTTATAATTTAAAAATATCAAATATATCTAATCAGGATTATAAATTTAGCATCCAATTCTTGATTGATTTACTGCATAGATAAACTTCCTGCTCGCCTTTTCATTTAACATGATAAAAATCATGGTCACAGTTTTCCTTTTTTTATACAAACATATGGATGGATGTTATAGGTGCACTTTGTCGGCAGTATGAATACATTAGCCAGTAATACTACTGGAGTACAACTATGTTCGTATTAATGTCTTTACATAGGAACATTTTTTTTCCGACAGCAATTGTTCCGTCACATCAACTCAGCAATGTATGACTATAGCTGTCGCAATATTACATGCCTGTTGTGATATCTAAGAAATACAAAAAATCCGCATGGTACCAAAAACCGTCTTAATCCGTAATGTATTATTCATAATGATTGCTCGAATGACCAGATAGTATACTTTGCATTGTTGGATTTCATCTAACCTTACCAACAACTGTCAAATAGAGAATATATTACATGACGAGTTCAATTAAATTTCAGATGTTATGACCGTGGTATACTTGCATTGCTAGTATAAATGAGATTAAGACCTCATAGATGTGTAAATACAGCCAGCGAACAAATTTGATTAATAGATCATGCCTCTTTAATACAATTACACTGAATACAAACAGAAGACAAGTAGACTTAAGCACGTATTTTATAGAATGTAAGTATTCTCAAATTTTATTGCAGTTCTACAAACACGTGTTCGAAGTTAAAACGTTCTGTTTTAGTTTGTAAAAGAAACTTAAACGCAAACACATTTAACATATGCAAGAAAAACGCAATATAATATTGAAAAAGAAATTTCTTTCAATCGTGTTGAATAAATAGAGAGCTGAAGAACATATAATACGAGTGATTTTGTAACGTAAATATATTTAAGTAAATATAGCACCTTACATTTTAGTAATTAAAATTCATAATGGGTAATTTAAAAGCAATTTCAGTTTAGGTCGTAAGAAAATGTTTTGAGGACATAACCACATTGTCTTTTTTGTCATAGTTTAACATAAGAGACAGGCAAGACGTTTTCTTAGTGCGAAACTTTAGTAAAAACTTTTTCTGTAAGAGGGCGCTATATATAATTTTAAATTGTCTTTTGTTGTACACTCCGACCGATGAGCTGTACTCCGACCGATGAGAT
The DNA here is from genome assembly GCA_000931545.1 of Papilio glaucus. Taxonomy (NCBI): domain Eukaryota; kingdom Metazoa; phylum Arthropoda; class Insecta; order Lepidoptera; family Papilionidae; genus Papilio; species Papilio glaucus. The sequence goes on along the minus strand of JWHW01033240.1, from coordinate 126,223 downwards.
GTAGCTCTCGCTTTCGGCAATACAAGTTAACACATCCGCGCCATTTATTTAATGGACATAACATTTGCGCACGGACATAGGTAACCTTATTTAGATCAGTTAGATAGTACAAAGAACACTAGGTATACTACTGCTACTACAGATATACTAATAATATAGATCGTATTAAAATGAAATGGAATCTAACATAGATCGGTGTGTAACGCAAAAGTGGAATGCGCCCTTAAAAATTACAACACGCATACGAAATAGCAAATTCAGACTTCAAAACAAATTCTTCACGTATTAGGAAATCTATTCGCGTGGGTCGTCAAAAGGTGACGTAGTTGAATGACAATGGTGAAGTGCTGACGCATGTCAATCATTGTTTTCTAGTCGGTGTTGACAACTTTTAAATTAAAATTTCTGCAAAATGCATCGTCAAATTGTTTAATGTGTATGTATGTATGGACGGCGAAATTATTATTATAAACCATATCCTGGTTTTACTTAAAATTATGGTGTAGTGAATTTCAATAGTACTGAGATTTTTGAATGCTCTTTGAAAATGACACTCTTCGTAGAGGTAAATATCTACGCGTTGATAAGAAAGCAGTCGCACAACTTTAACTTTTTGGAAGATTCTTATTTAAGGAGACGAGACGACGATTTAAGTGTGCAAAGTGAGTGTTTTTATTCAGATCTCCAATAAGGTTTATACTACATAGCTATTACATAGGATTGTAAAGAAATTTCACACTGAATTTATCTATTTTAGTTTTAAAACAGAAAATAAATTAATAAGACTGTACAAATCTTATACAGGTTTTAATAATTTTCACTATGTGTATTTACAACACGCGTGACATGCGAGCTGGCATTTTTTTATACTATTCAAATACTTCTTCCATTGCATTGCAATTTATAATTATTATTACACCACGCTAGTCTTTTTATAAACAATGCAAGTTTTAAAACAATACAGAACAAAGTAAAACAATAACAATGCTATGGCAGCACTCTTCAAAAATTTGGTCGGTGAGGGCCTCTGCACACTGGCCGGCTGCTGCGAACATCTTTTGTAAAAATTACTAAACAACAGGTTGAGAAACAAAAACTAAATATCGTAGCTTGTTTTTATAAAAATCACCACCAAAAATGGATCGATTTCTTCGTCAATATTGTATGCATTGTTATCGTCATTAATGACATCCAACGAGCAAGTTTTTTATTTTCATTATGTTCTAAAAAGAAATTAGCTGATACATAGTTTTAATTATAGCATCAGAAAAACGTTTAACTTTCAATATAGGTTCAATTAGTTTCAATATAGTTTTGCTTGCTCCTTACTCAATTCAAACTATGATCGAAATGTCAAATGGTAATACACGTACACACGTACTGTTTATCATCTACAAATTTTAACCTAAGATTTTTACAATCTCTCATAGAACGTTTAGAAACGACACTAGCTTTCGTAGCAGTAATGAATTAATCGAATTACGTTTCTCAGCACCATTGGCCCGTTCCCATAACGGACTAAGAGTTTTATTTGTGTTAGGTAATTTCCTAGTTTGTAATTACCCTATCGTTTGTGAGGTACAAATGTTTAAGAGACCTAGTACTTCTTATGTCATATATATTAAAAATTTGCTTATAAAATTGGCTACATTTGATTTTAAGCACATTTTGAAACGTTTTTAAATATGTTAATGTGGAAATAAAATACTTAAAAGGATTTTCTTTTAATATTGTTTATTCTGATTTTAGTTGGACTTTATGATAGGTTGCGGTAGGAATTGCCTTAAAGGTTAGATTTCATATTAATCCACACTAGTAGTAGAATCGTGCATGATGTATACATGATTAAATATGGGTTCGGTTTTACGATTGTACTGTCGATATCACTTAGACGTTTGTTGACGTTTTTAGACTAGTAAATATTATGTGCATCTTTTCATTCATTAAACTACACATACCTTTAAATCAATTTTGCTTTCCGTAAGTTTTTTCTAAACTATAGCGAACAGCTGATAGTTTAGAAAAAACATACTTAATATGTCACAAAAGCAGATATGTCCGTGCAAATCTAAAAGGACTTAAGGTTCAACTCAAATAGTAGTCAGAGCAGAAAGCTTTCGACTAAATAAACTGCCTACTACTGACTCGTGCAGTCTTATACGATGTGACTCGTGATAATTCCAGACGCACAACTTTGCACTGCTTTTAAAAGGGTTTACCCTATTTCTGTAATGGGGTCAAATCACTTTTGAAACTTCAACCGTTCTATGCATTTAGTGTAGCAAAAGAGTCGAGTTAAAAGACAATAACCCAATTCGTCAGTGATAAAAAAACGATATGGCTCTGATGTTATTAATTCTAACACACGTGCAACAGTGTTAGAGGCCGAAGTTTATAACCAATAATAAATATTAAATGGGCGCGAGACGTTTGGGAACACTTAAAGAAATGAGTTTATTTAGAGTAGAGGCGGCTATCAAAGTTATTGGTTAAAATGTTATCGGTAAAAAAGTGAAGTCGGCTCGAGGTGCTGACGCCGTATGGTAATAGTCCCTCATAAATACATCATTCAATCAATAAGCAACTTCCTGATGCGGGCGCGCATGAACGGCTTAAGTGATGACAGTTATGACTTCAATAGAAATATTCCCGTGTGCCTCATTGGCCGAGGTCAACTAATCCGACCAAAGATGCACAAGCAACCGTTTAATGAGACCAATGGAACTAATAGAGCTCGATTGTTTAAAGTGGACTTACTAACTGGACTTTCGGATGTTATGTTTTATGATTGTTTGTAGAAGGAAGGTACACTTTCACGTTAATACTTTCGCGCTATGAATTCAGTAGTCGTTGGCTTGCCAGCATTCCGATTGGATTCAATACGTATGTGGCTTCTTTAGAGAGTACTAGAATTATTTATAGCACGTTCGAATCTTAATAAAAATTTCTAAGGAACCACCTACACGTTACCGATTTTCTCTTCATATAAGTTAAAATAAAGTATATCAGGAACTAATAATAAAATTTGAATGTAAAAAATATTCTCATTATTTTAACTACTTCTATATTTAAAACGCAAAACTAGCTAAATGTTATTTTTAAGAGATCACAGTTTTTTTTTAACAACAGCAATAATTGGATATTCCGTAGTAGATTTAATGTAGGCAATAGACACAGAGGTAGCATTCTGATACTCTGTGATGTGTTGCAACAGCAACAGCGCATATTACACGTCTTTTATACAGTTAAATCATATTGTTTAAAATAATACGTAGATAGATAGATAACTAAAAACTGTGAAAGGGCCGTTGGTCGACTGATTTGTATAGATCGTTACAGATTACTGTCTGCTTTAAAGTAACTAGGGTGAGGACAGAAAGGGTTAAAAACTATTGGGGTTGTCCCCCGTATTTGATCACTGTTGCCATTAGCGAGTGGCACTGATATGCACCCTACTATATAAATATTCATTGACCACGAACTTCCAAACCGTTGCTGTTTTCATTATGTAAGGTATGTTCATATGAATTTGCCCAGTCTGTTGAGTCGGAACTAAATGTTGTAACTATTACAAATACACATATATATCAGTCAGAAGCAAAAGTTTACGAACTAATATATTTAGCACGACCCATTGATTAATTTCCAGGCAGGTCCACGCTTGCGTTTTGGTCACATATGGGTACTATTAATATCGCTAAAGTAACGTAGACCAAGGATACCTTTTATCGAATGTTTTAGTATTCGTTTTTACAATGTCTCATTCCTTTTTCGTCATTCTTTTACATTTACTTCGATATAAGATATGATCTGTTGTGGCTCGACGTCGCTTGGATAAATTTCAATAGTGAACTTAGTAATAAAAATACATTATATATACTTCTAGATTGTGCTGCAGCTTTCTAATTTTGAAAGAATCATATAAGTAAATAGAATCAACAATTTTTAAATGTTATAATTAAAAACAAACAAAACAGGCATTATTATTTGCACTTATTCGCTTCGCAAAACGTTTTGATTCACTGGATGTAATGGACAAACATCTGGAAATTATTTTTAACATTGGTAGCCGACCAGCTAGCGTTTTGCGCTCGCGGGCGTCCGGTATTGCAGCGTCCTCAGAGACGACCTCGCACGGTACTTGTGCTGCGGGAAAGAGCCATTGCCAACCGCATTACTTTAATAAAATTGTACGCTTCTTATTTTTACTTCACTATCAAAAGTATTTAACCTATATGTAGAATTAAATAGCATATATAACATGTGTTTTTTGTAAGTAGTAGAAAGCGTATTATGGATCTATCCCCCTAACACTTAACAAGTTATTATGTTGTAAACATATGAAGTTGAAAATCATTATTACAAGTTGGATGTCGTTAGTCATACGAAGATTACCAATAACGTATTAATGCTATGTTTGCTTAAAATTAAGTTTAAATTATACTTTAAGCTGTATCCTACCTGTTCTTCTTCTAATAATGATTTCTTATATATACGCGAATTCTAATAGTTAGTTTTATTCCAATACTCATTTAGTCCCTACCCTTCTCCCACTTGTTACGTGGGATCGGTATAGTACGACCGTAGTCCACAGTACTGTAATAGGCTTTGGCAATAGTTTTTTTACGGCCTGCGACTGACTCGTGTATCCTAACTATTATTTATATTTTGGTTAACTATTATAAATATTTTGGTTGTCGACGTTTATCTGCATTACAATGACTGAATAAAGACAATTGAATGAAAACAAAACGTCTGTTTAAAAAAAAAGCATTTTAAAAAAACTTTAATAAAGGAAATAGGCAAAAATACTTTTACATTTATTTAAGCTTTAGCAATGAAATTACGTAAATATAACAATAGGTAAATTATCGTCGCTTGAAATAAGTTGTCAGGAAGCTTATAATAATTAGTAAGTACAGTTAAAGCATAATTTTTCCTACCTTACCATATTTTTAATACCTTAAACCTTTGTGTCTATCATATATGGCGGTAAAACAAGCCGTATCACAGAGACCTAATAACTTAAAGTTTCCTTTCCAGCCTAGCACGGTAAGATTGAAAAGAAAATATTTTTAAACAAAAACCAAAACCCATTTTCAAACTGTTAAATCAAAAGCCTGCAATAGATAGATATAACATAATACACTAAAAAGTATAAAATTGCGCAATACAGTCATAAATCATATTAGTCAAGGCCGATATGTTGCAGAATAAACAAATAGTATTACGCAAAAGGAGCGCAATTGGCAGATGTGCAAAGGCCGCCAGTGAGACAGGATATTATACCTACTTCGGCCATTTTTGGCAATGAGTCAATTGTTTGAGACGTAAAACAAGTTTGATGCAAATCATAGTTGGATGAGTAATATATTTAGAATATAAATAAAGTATAGTGTTATTCATCTTACGTCAATCCTTATAATTACTTAAATTAATTAATAAACTCTCGAAACTTTGAACTCAACTGGGATAGAGACGACTATTGTCTTTTAAATGATTTCAAAATGTGACAGCGGGTGTGCCAACCGCTACTCAACGGTTACCGATCTCAAAAATAAACATTCCTTATTGTGAAATCCAAACCACGACAACGGTTAATCTTTCTACGTTTAATGAAGGCCCAATCCCTTTCCTATTCTCTTCTTGACCTACATAAAGGCTGATAACGCATCTGTAATTCACCCACCTCTTTCCATTAAAAATGTTTTTTTTTTATTAAATTCTTCTCTTCTAACAGGTAGAGGGATTATTCGTTAATCTACGCGTATAACAATATAAAATATATAAAAAAAAGCAAAAATTAAATATACAAATGATATTCTGGGTTTTTGTATATGCTTCATCCTAATATTAATAATAAATCAAAGGGAGGATACAAATCTGACGAATCCGCTTAATTATTCCACCCTAAAATAATCATATATTAATTTAATCCAATTTACTGATGTACTTGTGTTGTGGGTGTAGTTAAAGTATCACAGATGTCGACCTCAAACTGCACTGTGTTCATAAATGGTAACGTAACTCGCATATGCGTAACACGTCCAATTCAAGTACATATAGGTACATTTTACTATTACCAAGTTTACCTTATATATACTTGCTGCCGTTTTCCTGAACTTCCTCTCAAAATCAAGTAGCGACTAATTAGGCTGGTTAAAAAAATAGTTTTGTTCGTATGTGGCATAATTAGATGCTGAAGTTGCTCTAGACGATTAGAACGTCACAGGAAATGTGGAATTGGTAAAACTTGAGCCTCAATACCATGCGAGTGGAATACCGAATGCAATAGCATACATAAAATATATTGTTGATGTCAATGGTAATGTTGACATTTTTTTTTAAATAAGAAATGAGCTAGTGGTTCACATACGGTAAAGCATCTATAAACATCCGGAACAAATGCCTTTACAATTTTTCAGGCTTTTTTATTGTCCAGTATTTGTGTAGGGTACAAGAGTATAAGCTTAGCCTCACAAAACAAATGAGCTCTCCTTGGTAAATAAAATTTAATAAACATCTTAATTTACAAAATTATGATGTTTATTAAATAAATAATGTTTGATTTCAAATATTTAACTTGATCAAAAACTTGTCATATTTTGAGTTTTGGTAATTCACAATTAACGTATCTGATATCTAAATAACACAAAAGTAATTGTTACCGGAAAGTTGCTCAATTTTATATGAACAAAGATACTCTCGCGTCTTTTAACTCATACATAGTAGACAGAGGCCTTACCACTGAATGGATTCGAAAACAAACTATAATAAATATAAAACTAAATAATTAAATGTGCCTCCACGAGTAATTCAACTACTGGTTTACTAGGTCATTAATCTATTTACAAATTCATTTAATTTATAACTCGGTTACTGTTTGCTTCAAATTGTACAATCCCCTTGCCCTTTCCTGAGCGCTTATAAGCCTTAAGTACACTCAGCAGCGATATTAAATAATGAAAACGCAGTGCAATTCCGCAGTTACAGCGAGTCGCGTTCCGGCACGATTGTACTTGTATTTATTCAGTCGACGCTCGCTGTAGACGCGGATAGTTCGCGGGCCGCGTCAGTGCCGCTCGCTCGTACCTGCTACGTGACAAACCGACAACGGAAAAAATATCCCAATTAACAACGCGCATGTCTTCACAGTTGTCACTCGCTCTGTGTGCTTGCGACAGGTGCAATTTAAGTATAAGGTACTTAAAAATATTGGAAATATAACGGTTTTTTGTACTTAATGGTACAGGGAAAAATACAAGAACACAATATAGAGACTGTATTGTTACGCATACACAATCGTCCGTTACGTACACTGATAATATTACAAAAACAATAATTACAACAAAAAAAATAATTTTAATAAATTAAACGATCTTCTTTATTCTTTTTAACGTATAAGTTACGATAATGCCGTTAAAAAGTATAAAAAAGGCACTGCGGAAATAACATACAAATTCATGATAAAAATTTAATTTACTTATCGCATCGTAATTGACGATATATTCGGTACCACCCTTAAAATTTAAACAAAAGGTATCGATAAAATAAAGGACATCCCTTGTAATGTTCACGGGCAGGGCTCGGAGGGCGTTGACCTCTCGGCAGACGAAGCTTTTCGCGTCTCGGCCTACTTGCCGCCCGCCCAGCACGCGTAAATATACGTCAATTTGGAACACAGTTAAAACGAAAACTGGACTAATTTGTATTTAATCATAAATAAGTATCTTCCATTGGTACTACTAATTTTTCTAATTTTTCAAAACAACGGTTGTTTGCCTCTTATAACAAAATGTTAATGAATATACGCAAACAACCGTTTTACGTAGTAGGATACCATATTAACCTGCATCTCACCAGAAAGGATTGTATGTATAAAACCGTAGTCGTCCTTGTAATCAAGCCACAGCCATTTTTAATTTAAAAATACGCTAAAGAAATTAGCCGCTGCTCACGCCAATTATCCTCAGGACTTCAAGTACACGACCTAACTTGATCCAAGGACTAGAGCTCCCGCTGTATGGCAAAAGTAAATCATGCCTTACATAACTGATAATTGCAGAGAAAGTAGAAATTAGTAAAATAAAAACTTGTTTATAAATATACAAAACGTTGGCTAGCGTTTATAAATTTCACGGCTCAAAGGAGGGGCGTAATAGACACGGTAATAAACCACCAAGTGAGGTTTTATCGAGCTGCCAAAAATCGTGCTTAAGGACTTTCTTTGAGCGGAACACTCTCGTATGAGAGGCGCTCGTAAAACGAGCCTTGTTATATTTAGAAAACGCTTGTGAGACGTGTACTTTCCGCAGTGAGATACAGTACCACTACATCCCTTAATGACCATCATATTGCAGTACCTTCTTATGAAGAAGTGGTATTCGTGTTATCATCTTGCGTAATATTTTGTGTCGAATGTACCATTAAGTAGAGTTTGTTACAATGCAAAACATTTACAGCGACGAATCAACACGTATATTCAAAAACTAAAAGATGAAAACAATCAATACTATAAATAACTGAACCATTCGTACATACCATCGACTAAGTAAATAATAATACAAAGAAAGTAAATACAATATTGATATGATTGGTACGTAAAATTTTTAATATTTATTTAGTATTTGGTATGCATAAATTGCTGTCACAATGACAGGCATATGGGTACACTATTGTTTTTCTTGCAAACAGATATGCATATATAGCCTATAGACAAAACAAAATATATATGTGTGCAATATGTATAGCTTGCAAGCAGCAAAATTTACAAATTACTGACTACTAAAATTTCATATGAACAAGAACAAGGCCAGAAAAATATCACACTTGGTATGAAATTTAAATCGCCTCGTTGAAATAACGCAAACTATTTATAGTAAGTTTAATATTTTCTTACTGACAAATGTATCGATGGAAAGCAACGGACTTCATCCATACAAGTACAGATAGAAAAATTCTTGTTGAGGCAGCGTTGCACCTGATTGCACTTTCGCTTTCGCCGTATATGCCGTACCGTACCTAAACTCTTCAAGTGTGTTCATCATATGTATGCAATACAGAAAGTCTACCGTGAATCAGAATAATGACATGGACATGAGCTCAACTTTAATTTAACAAACAGTAAAGTATTATATGCATATACTTCAATACTCAAACGCTAATTTCATATATATTGAAATACCTTCTTGACAAGTATTTGTTATTGCTTACATTTTTCGCCACATACATTCTTTGTTATCGGTTCAAATCAGTAGCATAAATGTAGCTTATTTTTTTTATGCAACTACCAAATGGAATGCCAATGATTCAAACAACATTTTTTATAACATTGCTCGCCGACAACCGACAACGGCATAAAGCATAAACCATTCGCTTATCAGATATAACAAATCGAAAGAGCTTGAAGTGTTGACATTCCATTACAGACGAAATTCTTTGAGATGGAAGGTGAGTGATAGTGACGACCGTCCGTGCGGCATGTTTTACCTCCATATAAAATGACAACAGGTTTTTAGTAAGTAACGCGATTATGTTCTCTCTTACAACGTTACGACAAACGCGTAATGTCTAGTGTCGTAACGCCGACGACAATTCCGCCACTTTCCTAAAGACATTATTTGCGTATGTTATCTCTAACGCAAAGAACTTTCAAACTTAATCGTTTCGGCTAATGAATTATTAAAGCCTTTGACATAAGCGTATGGTACTGTTTACTGTGAATTATAACGGTGTTAAAAATACGCTCGTAACCATAACAATTTAATGGGTTTGTCAAATAATAACTTTTAACGACATGTTAACTAACACACTTATCATCAGAACTCCGTGAAGAAGTGGAATTATTTCTAAATTTCGATCGGTGAATGTTGTAGCGAGAGGAGAGTACGTCGTACCTTTTCCTACCTGATAAATACATTTTATCACACGGTATACGTATCTCACTCTTATTGTACGAGGTATCTTGTATTAACTGGTTTTGTTTTTGAAGTGAAACTTCTTTTAGTACGGTTCTAAGATAGTATTAAATGAAAAAGATAAACTTATGAAACGAAAAAATGTAACCATTGTTTTTTTATTGAATAGATTTTGTATTTTTACTAAAATGTTACTTTCATCCTTCCATTTATCCCTCTCTTTCTTGTTATATTGAATCGAACAAAATATATTTATCTATATACTATAAAATACTTAACATAATACTTTAAACAAATACGTTATTAGCTAATTAAAAAGAGTTTGTGGAAGAATGTAGAATAATAATGTAGAAGAAGCGAGAGAGGTGTGCCAGAATCGCGCCAAATGGAAATCCATGAGCTCTGCCTACCCCTCTGGGTTACGGGCGTGAAGGCATATTTATTTTATTTTTTATACTATAAATTTGTCTCTCTTTGCCTCTTTTTGTTTACCACCTCCATCAGCGTTTTAATTATTTAAAAAAGATGGTTTCAAAAAGATGGCTGTAAACTAACGTATAGTTAGTTCATTTCATTGATACAACATTTCAACATATTTTATCATACAGGCAGTCGTCACATGTCAACCAGATCACAAGTAAATAGTGCAACCAGAGCTACACAATGCTTCTACTTCACATATGTCTTCTATGAGGTCGTGGTATTTCACCGGTCGAGCCGGCCCTTTCGTGCCACAACGTTGTTGTTGCTGGCTCTACCACATCTTAAATGAAACAATAATGTGAAACCTATCAAACTTTTTCTAATAGGAAATAATATAATTATCGTGCGCAACTGTGACTACTCTAATAACAGTAAACATGTTCGAGTGATTTGACGCTGTATTCGTTTGACACGCGAACAATTGCGCCTGTCGGAATTCCGTTTGGAGTATTAGTCAGCTTAATGTTTGATACGATAGTCTCAAAACGCAATTATTTATATACATATATATTAAACAAGCTGAGCCCCGTTCGTTCACCCACCGTGTAATTTAATTTAACCGAGTATTGTCTGGACAATTATGCTGGCTAAAGCTGAACCCTATTTAATAAGATTGATCATATAGAACTGTGGTCAACTTACATTGAATTAAAATTATATCTCCTTACAAACTTTCATCCCTTACTTTAGACTTTTAGGGGATGAATTTAGAAAAATCCATTCTCAGTGCTCGCCTACGTAATAACAGAAAACTCTGTGCAAAATTTCAAGTCTTTGGTAAGCCCAGTAGTTTGGACTGTGCGTTGATATATCAGTCTCTTCATATCAGTTTCTTCTTTTATATATATACAGAAGACGAAAAAAACGTGGAGCGAAACCTTCGCCATCATTTAACAAAAAATGGCAAACAGAGGTGTGTGAGATTTTGCATATTTAATATTTGTGTGGTGTAAGCGGAAAAAGCTACGCTTAAATCGCAGAGTCAATTTTATAAAATGAGCCGTGTACGTAGCATTTGCAATAGCTTAATGAATTTCGATCGAGCTTCGACCACTGGTAGATGTACAGTTATTATTCACCATATTTTCGTGAAATACTGTTAGCTCAGGGGTTTCAATCCCTTTGTTTTTTTGTGTTTGGTTGGGGGGAGTGATTGGATACCCTAGAATTCAAGCTCCGGATTTTAAATTTCAAAAAATCAATGGCTAAAATTTGTGTCTAATATATCGCACCACATCAGCCACACTCAGGAGTTCTGGGGTACTACAATATAGCGTGGCATATGGCATCGTATAGTTAACCTTTACTCTGGTTGTGATTGATCGGACCTAACTACTAAACTACTGGTCTAAACCTGGGAAAACCTTAACGAATTCCAAATTTATAAAGTTAAGACGATAAATTTTTGTTAAAATTACCTTTCAGATGACGACAACGGTAAGTCTAAATCACTCTCCGATGTGTGTGTGTGTGTGTCTGTGATATCAACTGGGCTCTGTCCAAGTGATGCAATTAAATCTATTTTAAACTGTCAATTTCGAAAAATATTGCATGCGTTGCGTTGCATTCGAAAATAATGCAGCGTCAAATTTAAGAACCGAAGAAACAAATATAAATTATTACATTTCAGCAAGAATTTAATTCTTCGTAGCTAAAATTTGTTTAAAAATTACGCTTTACTTAGTTCAGATTACCGCAGATCAACTTTATTTTAACTATTATTGGGGTGTACGTGCAAACCATGCTTTACTTAATATTTATGTGAAAAGAGACTACAATTATGAGGGCACTATTTTTAAACTGTTTAGGAAAAACTGTGTGTTTTTAATTACGGAAAACGTGACGATAAGTTTACATTGAATATTAACGCCACATAGACTCAGTTGTTATTCCTTTTATCTTCCGACTCATAATAAACAATAGAACATGCAAAGGAGGATAAACGGTCCAACAATTCAAATAGCGCTTGTTCTAATAGTCACGTATTATTATCATTAATCACAATTATAAAAACAAGTGTTTCGTCCATTTAGTTTAACAGTTACCAGATTTATTATAATTATGCCCGAGCCAATCAATAAATTTATTGTTTAGTGCAAATAATACCTTAAAAATAAGACAATATTTTGCATACTTATCTCTTCCTTTTTAACCCACTCTTGCGTTTATTTCAAATCCTTAAAATACGTGGTTAGAAAAATCCTATTTTAATAAATGCCTCAAAAGGGTTGCATTTTAGTTTAACAAGGAAACTAGGTATTCGTTGTTAAACCGAAATACAACATTGTTGACACTAAACACTCTCAGAGTGCTAGTTCTTAGAAACCAATCAAAACTTAAACTATTCCTAGGAGGTTTAACTCCTGTACGCTAATGTCGGAGTATTGTTTGAAACGCCGTTTTACACCTAGACCGATAAGCAAACAAACACTAAGCATTATTAGTACGGTAAATTGAATGCGAAAATGCACGTAACCTACGTTTTAATTAATGAAAAAGCCAATTAGAGCTTTCGCATTTAATTGTGGTACGACGATAAACTGGTGTGTGTTAAACATAGGGAAGTTTAAGCCTAATTTAATTATATTTTATGTATCGCATATAGTTACAATTATTATTTTTAATTTATTTTGTGTTATGAATAAATAAAATAAAAAAAAACTTTGTATAACACTGAACTGATCTATGAAATTTTGTACGTGAGAAATTTGGTTAATGAACTGAAGCTCATTTATTCATGTATTTCTTGTATTTAAATAAACATTATTAATTAGATAACGCAAAACATTTTTTTTTTCAATGCTTTAATAAGTCCAAGCCGCGTGACGCAAAAGTAGATAAGACAGAGACAAGAAAGGGAGCGCGTTGCCACCCAAGGCGTCGGCTTATCCTCATCCAGATCCCTTTGTCCGGCTCGCGCGCCAAATGCCGCGGCCGGCATACCTAATGCCGAACCAGTTTTGTAATGCGATACACAAACTTATAACCGTTGTTCCGCATAGCGACGCCAACCTCGTACCGCGGAGCGACGCGTGCATGGAAATGATAAGGACACGCTAATTCTTTGATATGCTTTCATCACTGATTTTGGATTCTATAGTCTCTCCGTCTCTGTCTGAAAAAACTGAGGGCGGCCTCTCGAGGTCTCTCTCGATTTAACTGTGGTGGATCCCGCAACAACAACATCTGTTGCACGACTAGGGCGGCTCGACTGGTGAAATACCACGACCTCACAGAAAACAGGCGCGAAGTGGAAGTATTCTGCGCTTCGTCTTATGAGTGTGGTGCCGGAGGCCTAATTTCAGTCCTCTTTCCCTTCCCATCCTTTCCTAATAAGGATAGAATGGGAAGATGAAGAGGATTGGACGGGGAGGGGAGGAATAGGAAATATTATTTTTCCTGTCTATGAACTCTATCACTCATTTGCGTGATACGGGGATATCTATGGGTAGCGGTTTCTTAATATTACATAACCCGCTTCCTCGATTGCCACCTTGTTCCATAAAAACGGTATACAGACTGCGACATGAAGTGGTCCCGAGTTCCAACCTTAGCAAAGCAAATTGCTAGGGGGACGTTACTTCCCTTGTGACGTGTTCAAGTTTAGTGTAGAGGGACATCGATGCGTTTAGTATGCGATCCCTAAACCCCTCGTGATGCACTTGAGATTGGCCATGGAGAGGGTTTTAATGATTTTCGCATAGCCTACAGGAGCAAGAGTATATTTTGTAAATTTAAATATATAGCAAAAAATATTAGAAATTGACAGTACATGTTTCAAAAAATCTATTTGTATTTGACAATTTTTTAAATAAGGATCATTTTGTTTTTCACACACAGCTATTAATTAAATTTAACATCGACAATTACAAATAAGGTAGTTGTGCTGTTTAGCAAATATGTCCTAGTAATACAACCATATCTTAGAAAAAGGAACACAAAATATCCTCCGACCAGGTAGACTTATGACTTGATAACTCCGCAGGACTGGATTCAAAGGCCACAAGACTGACCGTAATGGCGCTAATTATGACGAACAGTGTACTTGAGAACGTGAAGATGATGGGTAAATGCACTATTATTGTAGCAACAATTTTGTATTACATATTTCAAATAAATTATACACTTTGATGAGTCAAATCAGGGCTGAAACTAAGTACGTCGTAAAAACTAACATATTGTGCACTCTCAGCTAGCTAAAATACTATATCCTCTATTGATACCCCGTAAGTTTCAAAGACATGTTTCAAAAAATATATATAGCTACGTGTGCGGGACTGACGCTTCTTGAGATGAGTTCTCTGACGTCTAAGAGCTAGAATGTATGAGGGCCCGCGGTTTTTCTTGTATATTTCCAAGATTCATTGTACGCAAGAACAAATTTTTTTCTTGTTGTCAACATGTCGCCAGCGAAACAGTTGGCAACGAGAATTGTACTTCTTAGGGACGGGAATAAGAATGATATTCCTAGTGATATAAATATATTGTATATATAATTTTTAATATAATATATTACGACTAACTTAGACGAAGACTACCGTACTGTACTACAAACTACCGTACCGTAGACCCCAAATGGGCTAAAAGACATAAAAGTTTGTTTTATCCTATGTACGTACGTTGTATGAATATATATAATATGTATGTGTATAAGTGTATATGTAACACATATAAAAGATCGATTAAAGACTAGTGCTAGCCTCTAGTTATTGATCTCACTCTAACGTTACAGTCAAGATGATACTCGAATGGAATTTCGACATGGACGGCCGACTTGTTACAAGTCGACAAAAAAGTAATTATTTTTTTACACTGTACTAAAGACGTAACATCTTATTGCCTATACTTAAGTAACTTACATGAGAAAGGTGGGTTCAATATCCGGCAAACTTATTTCGTATAGTAATCATTTATCTGAAGATACTTTTTATAACAAACTTTTTAAAAGCATTGTAATGTAAATAATAATGAAGTGCTGTCTGTGCGTGTCAAATCAAGAACCCCTACCCTAAATCCAAATAAGTTTGAATCCTTGCATAACTCGCCGTTGGCGATTCTAGGGTCAATCGCGTTGTAAGTCAACGTAAACTTCTACATAATTATAATCTAGGTCCTGATCAAATAACAGATAAAGGTATAAATTTCTTATGCCGAATCTTGGACCAGTACATAAGATCTAAAATCAAAGGGATCTACAGATATAGATCACGCATCCAAAAAGTGCCATATTATAGAGCCGTGGTAGCTCTAGGTTTAAGGCTCGTCTTATGTCTCATATTGCTACCTGACTAAGATTTCCCAGTACGAATGCCATAGCATTAGTAACATTTTTGGTGGCGAATAAACTTACGATTTACTTTAGTATAAGAAAACGTGTAAAGAGTAACTTGAATATTTGAGAGATAAAAAATGTAAGACCCCTGATATCTCACAATGAGACCGCTTGTAGTGATTGAAATAAGCGGATCGCCTAAATTCAATAGAATTGGTCCAATCTTAATGAGTAATAATGTTTTAAAGGGTGATTCCTGATGTTACATATACCTATGCAACGTGCCTTTGTTTCATGTCACACTTCTTTTAATTGTTACATTATGTATTCTTTTTTTTATGGAATAAGGTGGCAAACGAGCAAGCGGATCACCCGATGTAAAGTGAACGCTACCCATAGACATCCGCAACAAGCACATGTGTTGCAGATGCGTTGCCTTCCTTTAATGGACAGAGGAGGGCATAGACAGGAATAAGGATATTTTCTTTTCCCCGTTAACCCCCTCCCCGTCCAATCCTCTTCCTGTTCCCATCCTATCCCTATGAGGAAAGGGTGGGAAGGGGAAGAGGACTGAAATTAGGCCTCCGGCACCTCACTCATCAGACGAAACGCAGAATACTTCTACTTCACGCCTGTTTTCTGTGACGTCGTGGTGTTTCACCGGTCGAGCCGGCCCATTCTTGCAACAGATGTTGTTGTTGCGGTCTCTACCACTGTTACTCTTTTGTTATGTATAAAAATTACGAAAGAAGGAAAAAATATTAGTATTATCCTTATTTTCATAATCATATAAAACATCTGGATAAATTGTATTTTACTAGTTATTAGTAGTATAGTTTCCCAATATTTTCTCAATAAATAAGAGTATTTAAAATTATATTAGACCCAAAGATGTTATATAACTTCCAGATCCCAAAAGTGAGGCCACCTCAAGTCGCCAATTGGCGACTTCGTAAAATCGAGCTCATTCATCAGGCAGCACAGTTTCATTGATCGTCGATACGCTGCTTAACATTCACGTCAAAAATCGTGCGTCACTTTTGAATATAGAATTAGTATGGAACGCAGTATCTCGAGGTATATAAATCTATGATTAGAGCATTACACGTGCGATCATTAAGGTTTATGGTAGACATGACACAGAACCTACATATACGAGGGCCAAACTGAAAGTTTTTAGAACTGGCAACTTAAAAGCATTATATTAAAAAAATAAGTTTAAATTTTGAAAATAGAACTCT
>JWHW01033240.1:86671-100474 GCA_000931545.1 Papilio glaucus | reverse complement strand
GGTTATTCTTTATTTATCTGAGAAAAGCCAATATCTCATTTAAATATATTTTTATAATTATGTGGCGCAAATTCGTCTTTACACAGAAAAATCCCTCAATTATGTACCCAGAAAATAACGTAAACGGAACTATGTTGAACACTCACTATCTTAAAGTAAAATGTTAATTTATTTAATCATGTTTGATCGCTTTGATTGATATAGAAAATTAAATAGTTTTAAATTGAACCGATTCATCACACTTTGATTATAATCCGCGTAAAAATTACATAGTAACTTATACTTGACAGAATATTAAAAGAACAAATGTGTTACGGTGTACTTATTAATTAAAAAAATGAACTCGTGTGGATATGGATTTATGTGATAAAAAATCCTTATATGTATGTAGTTCAAAGTTCAATCAACATATTTGGGTACAAAAAGTCAAAAGTAATACGATGTAAATTTTAATAAATAGACATAATAAATCCTCCTTTAAAACAGTAGTCCTTTGTCGTTTTAATGCGAAAATATATCAAATCAATCAAATTCATAAGCAATTATAAAACATTTTAAGTATTTATGTATATAAAATATAATATGCGTACATACCTTAATACAAAATTCCTTCGAACAATTTCCTTGTCTAAGAAGAAATTCACTTATTTTAACACGAGATATCAGTCAAATGATATTTATAATTAAAAAATTGTAAATGACAATCACTGTTATTTACGAGGCAAGTGCGTATACACTAGAACTGAACACAACCGCAACCTTACGCACCAGTCTGCTGATTTGATTGATAAACAAACTTCGGCTCCGTCCGTTCTTAGCAGCGCGCGCATTTGTGTATTGCCCTTTAAAATATTCAATTTTTAAACGTCATTTTCTATAAAACAAATTTCTATATTTTGGTTGAGGCAATCGACAACCTTTAATGCTATTAAAATTAAAATAAGTATTGTAAGTAATTGTGAATGTGATTTCATCTTAAAGTAAATTTAGGCAATCCTTATATGAGTCATCAGTACTTGAAATAAATGATTATTATTAACCTTAGTTAACCCATAAATTACACGGTATAAATATAAACCATATTTTATACTTATGTTTTTAATTATTATATTAAAATTGGTCAATTATGTTTCTGAAAATAAGATTAACTTATGTCTTGTATACTCTATTCTTACACGGATTTTTGTTGTTTTTAAACCTAGCAACTTTATTTACAGTATAAATGAATTAATTAATTTTTGTGACTTTGACTTTGACATTTAATGTGCCTAGACGTGATCGCCAGGGTTCCGAATTTTAATAAAAATATTCAATAAATACGTTTAGTTGCTTAACATATCTTTTAAAAATGGGTTACAAATTCCTTAAGCTTGCAACTTCATCAGTAAAGGTATGTCAGAAACTTATTACCACTTAAACATTTTTATTAGTGGGTCGAAATGTTATGCAACGACTTGGTCGCGTAAAATATTAGACGTTTTAAACGTTAAAACTGTTTTAATTATGTCTTTTACAAATTTTTTGTTAGTTTTTTCGTTTTTTAGTTATTTACTTATATCACCACGAAGTCGACCTTCAACATGTGACCGTCTGTCAAACTAATACATGATTTGTTATTTCTTGTGTTTTAAATATTTACAAATATTTTTATTTTTTTCTCTTGGAGTATGAATTAATTTTATACTTTAATAGTAAAGAAGCTATTGTGTTCTGTATCGTTTATATAAAACTAAAAAAAAAACTGATTGTATGTACCATATGCTAGTATATGAAATTGTAACTAACAATGTTTCTATATTATAGGGGGGAAATCTACGAATTGCTACAAGACACTATGCAACTACTCATGAAGCTGACCTTGTTGTAATTGGTTCGGGCCCTGGCGGTTATGTTGCTGCTATTAAAGCTGCCCAACTGGGTATGAAGGTAATGATTTATGTACTCCTGTGTTTTACAAATTAGTTTAATCACATCTAATTGTCCCAAATAGTACAAAAGAAATGAGACTAAGTAACAATATTTTTGCTAAAATAATTGCTTCCAGGTTCCTTTTGTGAGACTAGAACATCAAACTAGAACTCAAGGAAATAGTTGTAAATATTTTTTAAAATTGATATAGATAATTGAATAATAATAATTTGTTAAATAAGACTTTTCTTTATGTCAAGCTAACATTACAAGAAAGCATCAATTCAAGATAGCATTACATATCACATATTTTTTTACATTAAAAATTGAGGTGACCAATTGAACGGGATTAGTAAGATCACTCCACAGTGATAATTAAAATATCTACATTTATTTTCAGACTATATCTGTAGAGAAAGATCCAACTCTAGGCGGAACATGCTTAAATGTTGGCTGCATTCCATCCAAAGCTCTTCTGCACAACTCTCACTTATATCACATGGCAAAACACGACTTTAAGAACCGTGGTATTGAAGTAGGGAATGTTTCCTACAACTTTGACACCATGATGAAGTACAAAGTTAATGCAGTAAAGGCATTGACTGGAGGCATTGCTATGCTTTTCCAAAAGAACAAGGTAAGTTTCAAATCAAGTACATCCTCCTTGTAGTGTATGGCTAGCTAGTACTGCCTTTCTATCTGAAGATATTTTTTTACAAGCTAACTGCGCAACCCAGACCTAAATGCTAATGGGGCTCTAGACCTATATATAACATACTATCATATATCTTATGCTGCTGCATTGACAGGTATTAGCATTGGCTAATAAGCTTTCTTAACTAAAATAATAAAATACCTGTCCCAAGAGTGTGAAATTTATAAAATTAGATGGACATGCAATATAAGTATATAAAATGATTAATTTTGTCTCCTGCAGGTACAACTTGTCAGAGGCATGGGATCAATTGTTGCCCCCAACAAAGTTGAGGTAAAAGGAGAAAAAGGTGTTGAGACAATTAATACCAAGAACATTCTGATCGCCACTGGTTCTGAAGTCACACCATTCCCTGGAGTCACTGTAAGTGAATTTCCTTACAATAAATATATATTTAAAAAAAGTGTTGCTTTGGGAAGAAATGATTGTTTGTTGTTGGAACTCTTCATATAAAAACATGTAAGATTTCTAATGCAGCTGTTTTTCTGAATTATTGAATTCCTATCTATAAAAACTATTGTATTAATTTATTGTTTACATAAATCAGTGTTTCAATGCAGTATTGAGGGATATAATGTAAAATGTCACTAGTAAAAGATATGATAGTTGCATTAGATTTATTGGTAACATTATTTAAAGATATATGTAAAAATATTGCTACATTACAAATAGTTTTCTAATCTGACTAATCATATTTATTAACAGATATTATTAACATGTAATATTAATAAACGAATGGTGTGATCTAAAGGTTTGTGTTAGGTTCAATTACATTGAAATGAAAATGTTAGAGTAATCAATCATAAATTAAAGTGAAAACTATGTTTTCAAGTAAAATTTACCTACTTGTAAAAATAGCCTCTCTGTTCCTTAACCCTTATGTTAATGTTAGATATGTTTTTTCAGTTTGACGAGCAGCAAATCATAACATCGACAGGTGCACTCTCATTGTCGTCTGTGCCTAAACGGATGTTGGTGATTGGTGCGGGAGTTATTGGTCTCGAGCTAGGCTCCGTGTATCAAAGACTGGGTGCTGAGGTTACTGCCATCGAGTTCCTTGAGAGTATCGGAGGTAAGTCAGAACTTATGTATTGTAAAAAATATATATTTGTGTACTATAACGTATGTTAAACAATGCTAGAAATAATTTTTCATGTCACAAAAGGGTAGGCAAAGATAACACATTTTTTTCATGGCCCCCCCTTTCTCTTTTCTTCTACATTCATGCATCTATGCAGACATGCTAGTTAGTTATGTGTAGAATATAATGAGTTAAAAATTAATTGGTTTAATGTTTATGAAAGAAAGAAAAATAAAAACTCACACTGAAAACAAATGAATTACAAATACAAAGTCAACAAAATAAATTTTTCGCCAATGCTAATTTTGAAATAAGTGTATGCAAAGTATATGTCTTAGTGGTAACTTGTAAAGTGTTGTAATAAATTCAATGTTATTTTTATATCTTTACTTTTGAGCTGGTTTATGTTAGAACTTTTATTAAAGGTAAAGATATATGCGCCTTGTCTTCATATAAAAACTCATTCATAATGACAATTTATATCCTTATACTCTTATCAAGATAAAACATTGTTACACTAACTTATGCAAACATCTGTTCCGTGTATCTGAATCAGTAGGCAAACATTGTTTCTTATTTTTTGTACAACAGAAGAAAAAAGAATAAAAGAAATACAAATAGACATTAATAAAGATGCCAGAACTTAATTATCAATATAATGTAATGAGACTGTTGCCATCAGAATGGCACATTTTGCCATCCAGAATCTAAATTTATAACTGTGGTAGAGCCACCGAAAATAAAATCTGCTGCACGAATTAGCTATCTCGACCATTAAAATACTACAACCGCACAGAAGACAGATGTGAAGTAGAAGTATTCTACAGTTCGTCTGATCAGTGTGATGCCGGAGTCCATATTCTAGTCCTCTTTCGCTTCCCATCCTTTTCTAATAAGAAAATATATTTTTTCATAACAAAGTAGCAAAGGAGTAAGATCTCTATCCAACTTTAAGTGACCACCACCCATAGGCAACTGCAACAGACTAATGTGTTGCAGGTGGAGGGGACAAACAAAAAAAGTAATATTTTCTTTTCCTATTTATTCCAGTTAAATCCTGTTCCCCTCCCCATCCTTTCCTTATTTGAAATGTGTGTATTAGAAAAGTGGACTCTTCTAATACTTTTCCAAGATCTTCTATAAAAAAAATTATGGTATAAAAGAATGGGAACGTGTGGCTTACGTCATTCGTTAATGCTTACTAACCCAGTTCACATATTGTTTAAAAAAATATATATTACCAAAGTATACAGAAGAGTATGTGCATACTTTTTACTATTCCTCATCTAGATCAGTTGTCTTCATAATAAAGTTTTAACATATTTTGTAGTGCACATGGCACAGAAAGTTCATTTGTTTTGCACTTCCTATGATTCCTTCTCAAAAGCATCCAACTCTTCGACTATTTATACTTATAGGTAAGCTAATAAAATGTACCATAAAATTGATATTCATCACAGTTTCACTCTGCCCATATACATTGTTCCAGGTGTAGGTATTGATGGGGAAGTCTCCAAAACTTTACAGAAAATTCTCCTCAAAGAAGGTATGAAGTTCAAACTCGGAACTAAAGTATTGGGTGTTAAGAAAGAGGGCAGTGTTGTGAAAGTGGATGTCGAAGCAGCGAAAGGCGGTAAAAAGGAAACGGTAATTTATTTTATAATCTCTTCTTTATATAATGTGTTTGTAATATTTATTTTATTTACATTGTAATAAATTAGGATTGCTTACGCCTATAGTATAGTCATTGGCCCAATATACCATATATGGGAATAAGTTTAGGGCTTTCCAAATGGACCTATGACCTTGTAAAGATGGTGAAAGCTGGTTGGATGTGAAAACGAATGACCCCATAAGTTGGAAGGCATTAACGAAGGCCAGTGGTGGTATACTTCGCAATCGTAACATCGACGACTCACTATGTCCGAAAGAGCAAACGAGTAAGGACGAATATTGAAATGCCTAAATCCAGTTATGTTAGAAAGAGCGAAATACAAATTACTAATTCGTAGCTTTCTGACCTTGATTAGCTCAGGCGAGTATTTTAAAAATAAACTTTATTCTTAGTAGCTTAAAGGATTAACTTCTTTGCGATGGCAGCAGATCGCAAAATAATTTGCTCGTTAACGAAATAACTTGGAAAATTAGTTGTGGCCCGCGGTTTCACCCGTCCTGCAATTTTATAACCTCATCACCATCTCCCTGCCCTTTTCCCGCGTCTATGGGGTCGACACAATATGGCCGTAGCACAGCAAATTGATATAACTTTTTTATTTATAAACCGATTGAGATAAAACAAACACTAAATGTTAAGTAAAGCTTACCACAATAGATTAGTGAAAATCGCACCCAAATCGGTCAAGCCGTTTCTGAGATTAGCGGTAACAACGCACAGACAAAAATTCTAATACTCATTGTTTTGGGTTTAATTGCGTTCATGATGGCCCCTTATATATATATAAATAGATGTCTGTACATGGAAGATATTTGAGATAATAGTTTATCTCAAATATCTTCCATGTACAGACAGCAATCAGTTACATTTTGATTATATGTATAGATATGAAATTTCATTGTCGCGTGACATTCTCTACGTGCGATACGTGTTTATGCTATGCCTTTATTTTAATACTGTACGTAAATATAGATTTTTAGCGTTAATGTGTGTATATTGTATTTCAAATAGGTATATATATATATTTATTGACTGACTTGATGAACTTTAAATTAGGTTTTGACAAAAAAAAATGAGTGCGTGTATTATTAAATAATTAGACACAAAATTCCGGTCTTAGTAAAATAGTGGCCATTGTAATAAAACTTTTCAAGAGCTTTTTATAAAAATCTAGTCACATATGAATTCACGACAAGTGCCATTGAAATTAATAACTGAAACTCAAAAGAGCGTAAATTTGTAAAAGTAATCCAAAAAAGCAACGTCACTTTGCATGTTCCCTCCAAAAAGCTATGGTTCTAATTCATATAGCAGCGTAAAAACATCGTTGGCTGTGAAATTTCACAAGTGGAAATCACTTTGAGAAAATAGATAATTTCATCAAATTAAAATGTTATAAAAGTAGCAGTCATTTCCTTGTCTAGTTTTAGCCAAATAGAGTCATAACAAAATATCAGGCTGATTTATCAAAAGATTTTGGTGTTAACTTTGAATGCTGACGAGTTATCAATAATTATCTCAGTTGACACAAATTGTAAACAACATGAATATGTTAAGAAATCGAGGTTATCTTTCATTAAGGGCACATGAATTTAATTGTGGTCTATATTTTGACATTTTACATTTGCATTGAAATTAAGATATTTAAATTGTTAATGTCGGTCAAGAAAGGATCATTCCGTTCAATAAACAATGATGAATGACAATTAAAAAGTCTGTTGGATCTTTGAAGAAATCCTCTCACACTATGTGTTAAGAAGGCAAACGAATAATCAGTTCATGTAATGCAAAGTGACCACATATTTAGTCTCCTTGGCAAAAGATGTCCTTTATGTAGATTTAGAAGAGAAATGTGCTGTATGAAAGTGATTAGAAGGTTGCTACCATTATTTGACTAAAAAAAATTGTTTTAGATGGAATGTGATGTGGTGTTGATCTCCATCGGGCGCCGGCCCTTCACGAAGGGCCTGGGTCTGGAGAAGGTCGGCATCGCGCTGGACGACCGCGGCCGCGTACCCGTCAACAACAAGTTCCAGACCACTATCCCCGGGTACACCTTCAGTTATTTATTATTATTTTTAATAAAACACCCAGTTATTGTATACAATAATCAGTATGCATAGACAGTCATTGGATAATGGCACCAAGCATAAGCCATAAACCAGTGAGTCATCATTCCTACTGATGTTCTTTTTATGGCAAATGAGCAAGCAGTTCATGCGAATAATTCAGAAACGCATAATAATTCTACTTCAGGCTTGTCCTCTGTGAGGTATTTCACCGGTCGAGCATATTCGTACAACAGCTGTTGTTACGGGTTCACTTTTAAACTGTACTGCAAGCTCCAACGTAAAAAATATCATTTTCCCACCCCACCTTTTATTAGAATTATATGTGTAATGGAGGTTTTTATGAGTTCTATGTAATAATTTAGTCTGTTCAGTTTTAGGGTATTTGATGTTAAGGTCAAACAGTTCACTTTTCCAGCAAATATTTTAATCTGCCCTTGTATCATTAAAATAATAGAAGTATATTTTTTTGCTGCAGAATTTACGCTATCGGCGATTGTATCCACGGCCCTATGTTGGCGCACAAAGCTGAAGACGAAGGCATTGTATGCGTTGAAGGCATTAAGGTATGAAGAAATTTACATATTATAATTATAACAATGCAGTATGTGAGATTTAGCCTAGATAAAAAAATCTGAGCCAAGTTCTAACTTCGGTATATCGACTTGTTTACTGTCAGATGAAAATTGAAATGATTACATT
This sequence comes from Papilio glaucus, assembly GCA_000931545.1. Classification (NCBI taxonomy): domain Eukaryota; kingdom Metazoa; phylum Arthropoda; class Insecta; order Lepidoptera; family Papilionidae; genus Papilio; species Papilio glaucus. Next base: position 92,324 of record JWHW01033240.1, on the reverse strand, counting down.
AAAAAAATAACTTTTACGTACATGGTATAGCCTAATGAATATTGTAATATTCGTGTTATCATTTTCAGGGCATGCCCGTACACTTTAACTACGACGCCATTCCATCAGTTATCTATACGTCACCGGAAGTAGGATGGGTTGGTAAGTCCGAGGAAGATCTTAAGAAGGAGGTAAGCACCATATCTTTAATAGCTTCCTGCTCTGCATTCATTTACGGTATTGATAAAATTAATTACGTACGATATGTACGTGGTCATTGACATCGCTAGGTGGCAATACAATGAATAACAAGTAGGGTAACAGCCGTTTTCAATACCCTATCTATCCGTCGTTTCAATAACTAAAGATCTATTATTTTGCCCTTACTTTCATTTCAATAACCTATCGGCGATTAGCACTCCCTATTGGAACTAGCAATCTGTTATCGGGAGGACGAATAGCTTACTAGAGCGCGCTCATACAAATCGTGCTTACCTTCGTTTCAATAAAATTTTCGAGTTACTCTCGGATAGACCAAGCTATCCCTAGTGTCGTCATTCGTCTATCTCTTAAAATCGGCCAGTAACTATGCGTTTTGAGAATAAAATCACTATAATTTCTATTAATTACGGAATATTGTAACAGCATTGGATTATCTTTATAAATGGGTTGTTGCCTTTGTTGACTTAAAAAATGGGTCTATCCAAGATCTATCAAAATAAATTATCAACAATGTACTTCTTAGACACATTACTTAGATTTTACTTACATTACTTAGACAATATGAAATGAACCCTGTAAGGGTTAAGACAAGTTTTGAGCGTGACTTTGTTTCGTGGTTATAGAAAGAAACGTTTGAAGAAGGTCAGATATGTTGGAGGAAAAAAGTAATCTAGCATTGGTTATAGTTAGATGACACTTATCCGTGATTGTGAAACGCAAACTAAAGATAGATAAGATCTTACAGTTACTGGGAGATAGTGATTTATCCATAATCTTAGACAGGTTATTGAAAACGGCCATAAGTGTACCTGTACTGTTATATACTTTATGAGAGATGTTAGCGCCTTTCCGTAGCAATCTTAATGAGCGACTTTTATGTGGATAAGGATGTAACAGGTGTTAACTTCTCATGCATTTTTTTTAGTATATGTGCATTGTTTCAAGTATCATTAATAATTCCAGGGCAGGGCATATAAAGTGGGCAAGTTCCCGTTCCTCGCGAACTCCCGGGCTAAGACCAACGGCGAGCCCGACGGCTTTGTCAAGGTGCTCGCGGACAAGGCCACCGACGTCATCCTCGGCACGCACATCATTGGCCCCGTGAGTTACTTATTTTTTTCTTTCTACAAAACATTAACCGCTTGCTCGTTTGCCACCTTCTAATATAAAAAAAGCGAGAAAAGTGTGCCAGGGCCATTCCAAAATAGTTTTCGTAATCTTTGCCTTACCCTTTGGGTTACAGGCGTGAGTATTTATATTTACGTTAATGAGACTTGGTTTTGTACTATAGGTTTAACAGGTTAATAACTGCGAAGTGATTGATGAAGATAAAAAGATAATCGACAAAACTTTTAAAGTAAAGCTGTAATGGCCCTAAGTTGGCTACATCTTTAGTAGAAACAACAGATGAAAATGAAAAGTCTGCTAATGGTGATATGGCGGACAGTCCCACTGCGCCGGACTGTCTCACGTCATGCAGCAACTTACGCGCCCTAGTGCATTAACGAGCTGCTGCCCAGATCCCCGGTTGCTATGCGCGTGCGCCTCGCTCGCACTCAGCCCAGTCGTCGTCAGTACGAACGCACGTTGCACGCCATCAATGCAATTCGCTCCGACGCGCCGTTTATTGTTATTGTAGTTGTTGTGCATTTGACAAATAAAAATTAGACAATAACGTCTTTAGTTTTATCACATCACTACAGTGTAATGTATAAAAAATATACTGTAGTACAACAGTACTGTGCACAGTTGTGTATATTATTTATTTATCGCCCTCCGGGTGGACCTATGATTTTGCAGCTACACTGATTTACATGAGGTTCATACATATATTTAACGCTCTTTTTAATAATGCTTGATTCCAGGGTGGCGGTGAGCTCATCAACGAAGCAGTGTTGGCGCAGGAGTACGGCGCGGCCGCTGAGGACGTTGCCCGCGTCTGCCACGCGCATCCCGTAAATATTGACTCTTGCTCATTTTAATATTTTCTAATGACTTATTAAAATATTCTTTAACATGTAGCAGACATTTAATCCTGATCTAGCTTCAAAAAACTAAGTATATTTATCTATCGATAAGTATTTTCAATGATCTGAGTCATTCAAGCCTTTAAGGTAAAACATAAAAAACTATACACAAATTGCTGATTTAAAAAAAATGACAAAATAACTTTATGCTCTATTTATTTACAGACGTGTGCAGAGGCGCTCCGTGAAGCAAACTTGGCTGCGTACTTCGGAAAACCAATTAACTTTTAGAATATGGTACTTTAATTATACCGCACCGTCATAGTCCAAGCTGATTGTAGTGTGCCTAAGAACACAAACTCTTCTAGGAATCTTGTCTGAATCTGATGTGAATAAAATTTAATTTATTTAGTTACCGTGTTAGGGCTGTATGCCCGCAGTCACCTGTTTATTTTGTCCAAGATTTGTTAACATCTATTCAGAGTAATTTATTTAATATAGATTGTTATAATCATTTGAAAATAAAAAAAATGCCATACAAGTTCAAAACGTCTTGCAGTTTACTGCATATGTATATTATTGTATTTAATTTCTGTTGTACATAAGTTATGAAAATAAAAAATGTAAAACTAAACCTGTTTTCTTGAAAGAGGAAAATATCCCGTAACATTGATATCTATGATCCGTGTATATTGGGTGAATGATGAAATGAAAAAAAATCTAATATCGACTTTGTCACAGAACTAAGAAAGAACAAAAACAACAAGAGTTACGGATGCGTTGCCAACCTTTCTTTTAGACGGAGAAAAGGGAAAATATTTCCTTTTTCTATCCATCCCCTCTCCCTGCCCATTCATTGTTAAAAAATGATAGGAACGTAAAGAACACTAGAATTACATATGTCTCAGGATACGGACTTGGTCAAAAAAAAATAACAGGTTTATTAAAAACGTTTATTGAGTAAAATTGACATACATAATACTAATTAAATCAAACTTCTCTTATACAATGAAAAGCATTTGATTAGCTGCATTGAAAAACTCACAAAAATAATATTTCAATCTACTACATGGACATTGTGTATATAAATATATATATATATATATTGTACAAATCTTAAGTAGGAATTAAAGTAAATTCGGGTTAGTAATGTAACAAACTTATTTAAGGCTAGTGACTAGAAACAAAAATTAAAACAGTGAAAAGAAAATAGCAACCAATGTTATAACTTTATAAAACTATAAATAGAAAAATCAGCTTAAACTAAATAACAATTAGACGAGAACAAAAAAGTTGGTATAATGTGCGAACAACAGTAAATTTTAACCCACGGTTTAAATTGACGTAAAATCGTGACTGATAATAATATGATTTATTTCAATGTTTTCGGCAGTAGGAACCTACGGTAATATCAATATAAAACAAAATCTGTACTGATCCAAAACTTATGTACATTATTTGGCAAGACAAGCTAGGTTAAATAATTGTTCAATGGCAACTAAAAACCAAAAAGGCGTAGTATAAATTATGTCACAATGCTACTCGTGCACAACAACATGACACCTAGTACGATCACGTCACAGCGTCTTTATTGTACAATCAGTGTAACACGGGAAATAACGTAACACGGTTAACCAATAGTAGAGCGTCGTCGCTCTTTATGTAAACAATGGCGCACGCGGGAGCCCCACGTGCATCTGTTATACATGCGTATATATTATACGATGGCGATGCTGTAGACAAATCTGTTGTGACAATTTGTTCTTGTTGACACGAAAGGTCGTTTTAGATTGTTTAAATACTAAAAACATTTTAACTCTTACAGGCTAATGTGAGAAAACAGTCAATTCCAATACTAAATACATTGTCTAAGTCTTACAGTTTATTTTGTCCAAGATTTGTTAACATCTATTCAGAGTAATTTATTTAATATAGATTGTTAAAATCATTTGAAAATAAAATGATTTAATGATGTGAGAAACATTCCAATATAACTATTACAAGCATATACTTCAACTAAAAGACGCCCTGTATTTATTTTCTCATCTTAATATCTATGTTACTTAAGTCCTCAATTGGAATCGGTAATAAGTTCATATACATAAATAATTTATTGTATGCACGACGATGTTGCCATATAAAACTTAGAACTCAAAAATTCGTCATCATTTCACTATGTCATGCTACAAGCCAGAGAATAGTTTTTTTTTTTTATTTTAAATAAAAACACATTTATCAGAAGCTAGTATCTTGTTTAGATATCAATGGAATTATGGTCAGCATCGATGTGTGTTAGTATGCGATAAACATCGATTTCAATAAAAAAAATGGATTCACCTAGTATTAAGTGACCGCTACTCATTGGCATCCAACAACAAACTTGCGACAAGCAAACTAGTTGCAGATGTATTGTTTACCTTTAAAGGCCAGAGAGGATAAAAGAAAAAAATCCTCTTTCAATTCTGGAAAGGTGAAGAGGACTGAAATTAGGCCTCCGGTCACATCGTTTTGTGTATTTACGACTGTGAATATGTATACAATTCTTTCACCTATATTGAATGTTTCAGTTTTTGACTGAACAATTCATCCCCAAGAATCAAGTACTTCGCTGCACATATTCAAATAGAATTTGGGTGAAAATATCTTACTGTACTGCATACAATCGTTGGAGTACATTAGAGCGGCCGCCATTGTTGGCGGATGGGATTCCATATATTTAACCAAAACTTTTTCCAACTCTTGAATGGATAGATCATTATCTACGTAGAAATCTTTTGATATACGGAAACAAACTTCCCATAGTTCAGTATCAACCGGAAAGATGCTGATACATTTGTCTATGACGTTGGCCGCACTAACTGATGTATCCCTGTCGCTTATCAGTGTTACCGATTGAGGAATACTTTTCTTTAAATAAATCAATTCGTCGCAGCAACACGGCAACGCTTGGTATACATTAGTTTCCATTATGGGATAGGGCTCTTCATTCAGTATGGACATTGATATATCCTTGATTCTTTTTGATATTGTGTTTGATATTAAAATCTTCATTTCGTCTTTCTTTATTGAGTTCAAATCCTCGTTTTGATGAGTACAGTAAAGTTGGTCATTGGGTATGACGCGATTCAACGTGGTCAGCAACATTTCTAGACAGTTTGAGTACATTTTGCTGTGGTAGGAAAACTTGGCGGACATGTTGGGGTTACCGATTAGTGCTTGTTCGTTCACCCAGGGTTGGAGGAGTAGGATGATATCATCGGGCCAAGATTTCTTTTTGAAGTCTTTGATCGTCAGCAATGGGTTGGCGACGGGTTCTATGGGTTTACGTCTCAAGTCGTCGATGTCGAATGGGAACATGATGTCCACGCGGTCGAGAGGTTGGAATAAGAACTTGTTGCTGTTCCGGCTCGCCGGTATTTTTATCACGCGTTTCGTTGTCTTCATCATTATGATACGGTTATTTGGTTTTTCGTTATTCACCTGTT
>JWHW01033240.1:64326-75172 GCA_000931545.1 Papilio glaucus | reverse complement strand
CAGACCACAGATGTTGGCTGTGGTATGTCCCCTAGTGGTAAAACAGTAACTCTCGAAGATGACCATTTGCAGTCATATAAATTTTCCGGTGTAAATAAAGGAAGAAACGGTACCAGTAGCACCTTTTGTTCACTCACAATCAGTAGCCAAGTACCACTTGGTTCAAAGCACATACAGTAAACAGGATTATCATTAAAATCCCAATCATAAATGTTGTCAAACCTTTCCAGCTGAGGATTAATATACAAGAAAACGAGTTCTTTATCACTTGAAAATGCCAAAAATTTTTTTAAACCAACTTCGTAAAAACTGTGATTGACAATATCGAGGTGAACTAAAACATCTAACTTAAATAATCCGGAAAAGTCAAGGTTTTCACTATGTTGTGCCATTCTTAATTTACTACATAAAAATAAATCAGCATCTTTTCTTTATTTGTTTTGGAAAACTAGAAGATAATGATATTGATTTACTCTGCCTCTGTCTTTTGGTGATGGCACAGAGCACAGAGTACATTGTATCACAACTTACAATACAATAAATATCGATTTTCTATCAATTGTAATAATTTTTAAAATCAAGTTAAAATTAAATCTCAACTGTATAAATAATAGATTCGTCCGAAAGCAATACGAAAGATTCTTTGTTAGTCTTTATTAATACCATAATGAATATCATTCATTACAATTGGATAGATTATTCTAAACGATTTCGAACATTCATATTTATTTATTCAAACGTCATTGTCAATTTTTATAGCTTACAGAATCTGTGATAGAAGAACAAAATGAGACAGTGTTTATTATAAGCGCAATTTTTAAAAGTATTGCATAAAATTGCAATTAATAAAGTTTATTGAATAATGTAAGTCTCTAAAAATCTAAAGGAATAAAACTGTATGAACGTTTTCTCATACATGTTTAAATTAATCCGTTTAAAACCTTACAAAATTGTGTAACAGGAAATGAGAAAATCGTAAGAGGTTAAAACTTTTAATTAGCATTAGAACAGTTTCATATATTTCTCATCTTTTCTTTGATTTAAATCATCACATGTAAGTGTATTTTATTTTAATGTACCTATATTTAACTTTTTTTTATCCAGTATGAAGTCTTTTTTTCACCGCGGAATGAACATTTTGTTCAAAAGGAATTTACTTTTAACAAATAGTATTACTTCTGGCGCATTTATGGGCATTGGAGACATAATTCAACAGGAAATTGAATACCAATCTCAGGTTCTCCCACGGCGATATGACTGGCCAAGAACAGGTACCTAATTGCTTACAGTTCTCTAGTTACGCTTTATAAAATGAAATCGTAATTATTTTTTTCAATTTGCAGCGCTAAATATTTTATTTCTATTTATATCAAGAATGGAAAAAAATCCCTTCTGTCTCTCTCTATAAATTCCTAAGAGCTATGCTGATATTGTAGTCTCTAGATAATATATATGATTTGTATTTGTTACTTGATGACACATTACCAAGATGTACCTTTATGTGCCACAGGTCCAAAATGGTGGAAACATAGAATATAGTAAAAATAACATAATATGCAGGAATACAATATGGGCCGACAAATTGTTCAAGAGTGCAGGACTCCACTGGATTTTTGCAGAGATTTTACATCCTTCCTTCTTGTATGTTAGAGTCTGAGAAACTGTCCAAATTTTGCTTGCAATGATAAATACCAATAACCATTTAGAAACTAAAGTATGAATAATATAATTTATAATACTTTTCAGCAAGAATGTTCATTGTTGGAACAATAATGGGACCAATGCATCACTATTATTACATATATTTGGACAAGGTACTTCCACATGCTGATGTTAAGACAGTAGTAAAAAAAATAGCATGTGACCAGTTATTTGCTTCTCCAGCAACACTTTTATGTTTCTTTTATGGAATGGGTACATTAGAAAAGAAAACTATAGAGCAGAGCACACATGAAGTGAAACAAAAATTCATTTATGTTTACTTGGTTAGTATTTAATAATTAATAACATTATATTGTATAGTAAGTTTTTTTATAGCAGTTGGTACCCATAGATATCTGCAACAAGGTAATAAGTTGCAGATGTGTTGCCTACCTTTATCATTAAGGTTTATATGGGGATCTAAAAGGTAATCAAAATAACCTTTTTTCTGTATGAACAGAGGAGGGAGGGATAAACAGAAAAAAGGATATATCCTACTACCTACCTATAAGACCCTTCCCTTCCTCTCCTTAGAAGAAAAGGATGGGAAGTGGAAGAACACTAGAATTTGGTCTCCGGCACCTTACTTTTCAGACTAAAGGTGCAAGTACTTCTAAAAAGGGTTACATATTAACACCACCACAGCAGATTTTTTAAGTAAAACTTGTTTAGGCATGCTTGATTGGGGAATAAGCTGAGAGCGTTACAAAAAGTGTGATCAGGCAAGGCGATCAGAAGTTGTTTGAACAGTCTCAATGTTTTTTTTTTTCATTTATTTTTTCAATTTTGAATTTTATTGTTTAGATACAAGGGTTTCTTTGTTTTTTTTATTTATTATTATACTATAGTCGAGCCTGTTGAGTTTTCACTTTTGTCGACGGTCCTTATGACTGCCTGTCTTTTTTTTAATTATGGGGAATCATCATAGGAATCAGCAGCCAGCGGAACACTACTTTTGTATAATACTATATATTTGAATATGTTTTTTCGTAGATTTTTCATATAAATAAATTAAAAAAGAAATAAAGAGGTCTGCAGTAGATTAGTACAAGGATTCACCTTATCAATGACAAAGAAACATGAACAAGTAACTTATCTGATTTTTCTAGTATTGGCAATACACTCCCTCCCTAGAACTTTAGAAAAAAAAGATAACTACACGTTTGTTTTTATTTAACATCAAATATTATTGTGGTCATGTTTTCTAAGCTTAGACATAAATAAGAAAGGACTTCCCGCATACATAAGGCCGTTACAATATTTTTTATTATGTATTATTTATATATGTATCTAATGATTAAGATCAAGACAAGAATTAAGATAATTAATTATAGTTGCTCATTCTTCGTATACATTGAGTGTCAGCAGATCTTCATTTTTTGTTATCATTTCAGTCTATAATTTCTTTAGTTTCTATTTGATAAAATAGTACAATATGTACCTCTTTATTTCAGGGTGACTGTTTATTCTGGCCCCCGGTGCAATTCCTGAACTTTTACTATTTACCAACACACTATAGAGTTTTCTATATAAATATGGCGACAATGCTATTTAATATATTTTTATCCTTTATTAAGCATTATGATCAAAAAAAAGTGTAAATAAATGTTATTTATTTTACATATTTTCTAATCAGGGTAGTGTAAAATTTAATTTATTTCAAGATTATAAAATTGCTTCTAAAATGTATCTTTTTTTTTCTTTAATTTTTAAGGGCAATGAACCTCAAGTCGGTTTCTTCATATAAATTCAAAATAGATGGTTGACAGCGCTCACAGGTTATGGCTTTTACAAAAAACACTTGTTTAATTTAGGAATCGCTGATAGTCCTCGATGTAGAGCTTGTATGGAGGAGGAGGAAACGGCGTCGCACGTTATGGTACACTACTTTTCAGTGTACTTTGCATCACTACATTCTGGCATCACTCCTGGAGATCGATAGCAACATTGGTTGCTGTGGTTCTTCGGGGAGTTGGGCTAGTTAGTAATAAATACATGTCCATCCACAAAAAATGTGCTAGTTGTGAAGTTGAAGAATCATAGCCCTCTACTACCTCTAAGAGGGATGAAATAAGGGTTTTACCAATAAAAGGGTTTGGCTATATAATTTAAAAATAGTTTAATCTTAGAAAGTGTATAAACAGTATTCAATGAGACTTTAATAATACTGGGAAACTCTGGCATATTAACCCCAGCACATGGTCCAATCATCTTTCCTTGTTTGTAGCTTTACTACTATCCTATATAAAGCTAGTGCAGGACCAAGAGAAAGCCCTAACCCCCTTACAATATCTGCTCTCCTTGCTGTACATATCGCTTGTCCATCAAATTCCTGAAAAACAAAAAAACATTTTTTTTTTAAATTATGTATAGCCCTTCTAGAGTATATGTACAGAACCTCCTAGTTTATCCTGAATCCTAGCCATTTCTGCTTAGTTATAAAATGTCTTAAACTACAGGCAAAACAAAATTTATGTTAGCCAGTGTTTATATCACGAATATTTTCCAGTCAATTTTCAGTATTAAACCATACATTAGACTCTGAACATTATGGCCCTACTAAGCTTGATGAAAAGTACATAGCCGTTACTGTTTCTTATTTTTCTAATATAACTGACTAACTCTTTACCTGACTAAAATGATGACTAAAAATTACTTAATTACCTGTTCTTTTAAAATTGGTGCAGCTTCTGGTAAATGTTCCATGAAATAGCTGTACACATCTTCTGTTGTCCAATTACTTACATCAGGTATACTTGGGTCAAAAGGCACATCTTCTACTGATTTTGTAGGTGCCCTATCTAATTCATGTGGTTTTAAAAATGGATCCACTGTTGATGATTCTGAATTGTAATCAATATTGGAAAGAATAATAGCCGGTGAACTGACAATAGTTGGGCGAGATTCTAAGCAGTTGTTACATTCCCATTGATCCCAGGCCTTCAGCCTTTCTGGTATGCGAGGAGTATGGCACAGAGCATGGTAAGCATCTGAGCAAATATTGCAAACTGTCAAGATTCCCTGTAAAATCAAGAGTAAAAATGTAATAGACATCATTAGTAGACAAATCAAGAGTGAATGTTACTCAAGTTACAATTCTCATCTACTATTTTACTGCTGCTACTACAACATAATTTAAAATAAAACTTACAGCATCATTTGTTTCATAGCAAACAACACATGTTTTACAATGTGGACATTGCCAAGTATTATCGGGTCTTGGTTTCAAAATACCAGATCCTGATTGAAGACAACTCAAGTGAGCTTTATTATTGCAGTCACGACACTCCACTAGCCTGTCATTAGATCCTCGAGGTTTCTGGATAAGGCACACAGAGCAAACACCACCAGAGGCCTCATGAGAAATTGGCTCTTCTGATTCTATATCTTCCCCACTTCCATCTAAAGAGTGTTGGCTTTCTGATAAAGGAGTTCCTTCTTTCTCATTCTTTTGATGACTAGCAATCATTAACCTTTTTTTTATTGTGCTTTTATTAAGAGATCCCACAGGCCTTCCTCTTTTGCGTTTGCTAGGTACATTATTGTCTGATGGGTCAAACACTTTCTTTGCCATTTTACGTCTTTCACCAACTCTCACTCCAGAATTCTGGTTATTTATATTTTGGCTATTACTAGATGTGACATTAGCATGTTTTTTTGGTCTCCCTCTCATTCGTTGTGGAGATGATCTACATGATGAATTAGCTGATGATGTCATCTGCAATAAAAAAATTCATAAGTAACATCAATTGTCACAAAGTTTATAATGTGATATTTCATGTCATTTAAAAAATTAAATTCATCTTACATAATCAAAATAACTAAGTTTTGCTTGGGGTGCTGCAATGTCCCACTTGGTAGAGCTACATGGCTTTTACTTCTGACTACTAGGTTATTTCAACTGTGGAAGTTCTACAATCCCATAGAAAATTATATCTTTATTTTTTAGCTCATTTATTTTCTTTGGCTTTAATTATTTTCAGACAAAAACTCTTTATTATAATAATTAAATAGTTATCCAAGAGCTATATGTAAAAATTTACTTACCTTTGTATTTGAATCATTGTATTCAAATTTAAAACTGTCAGAACTGTCTCCATCAGGATCTCCAGCGGGGCCTAAAGCTATTGTACCATTTGGTAACTTGACTAGGCTGCCTGAAGACAGTTCCTTGTTAACAATAGTTTCAAGTTGTTTTTTTGTGTATCTGGATAGAAATGCTGCTTCTCGGATAAGATCATCAAAAGCAATCCCATTTTCCAAATAACTTTGATCTCGGTATATTAAAGTCGCGATTGCAGATGAAATAATTTTTCGTTCATTAGTAGCAATTGTAGAACTCATTGCTAATTGAAAAAAATAATATATGAATAAAACATCAAAAGTTTATACATGCTAAAAATATTTCAACTTACTATTACTTTGTGTCGATTTCTTTCGCCACTTAGCTGCGTTCCTATAGCTTACATTATCTTTATAATCGACTTTAAATATGCTTCTCTCCTTTAAACAACGTTTAAGGTCAGCTTTTGTATCTTTAGGTGTAACTTTATAACACTTTAGCATAAACTTGCAAATTCTGTTTATATCAGGGCGAGATTTCCGAGAACGCAAGTGATCTATTGCTGCCAAAATTTGATTTTTATACTTTATCTCTGACATTTCTGAAAGTAAAATAGTTTGTGAACAAAACATTTGGACAAAAATGTACTTCTAACAATTGAATAAACTTACCTGAATAAAATCATGCCGCTGGATTTAACTATCTTTCTTAAGATATTTTGCGGCAAAAACAACTTTAGTATAATAAAGTATAGAACAAAACAAAAAAATGTAAAAACTATCTTCTGTAAAACAATGAACATGAACGTAACATAAATATAGCTGCTTTGCTGTGATGGATAGTTAATAACAATTAAAAACCTACCTACAGCTAAGTAAGTATACAAAGTTACTATATATTTTATATGCTCTTTGGTTACTATATAGACTGTACTGCTATTGATATTAGGTTTAGACTTTTAGGTATACCAAATTCGTATTGTATGTGTGTATTATGGTTTCCTCAGTTGCCAACATTAAAAATTTAATTAAATTAAATATTTACTTTTGTTGGAATGCGGTAACAAATTAATAAATGTTACTCAGTTGGAAGAGAAATATGAACCAGGCTTAACGATTAACTAATGTATGAAAATTGAAATTACCAAAGTAAAAGACATATTTTTCTTTTTATAAGCGCTAAAATAAAAAAAATATATAGATCCTGGACATGAGCCTACACGTCGTAAGGGACAAATACGATAGACGAAAAGTACAATGTTGCCAGGTTATGAAAAATCGCAAATGAAAAATCAGTAATCATTATTTTCATTCGGTGTGAATAAAAATGTATCTGTTGGAATCTGCTGCAGTGACCGGAAATGATGTGTATAATAAGGGAAGACCACAGTTTCTTTATATATATATAACGATAACCGGCAACGAAACGAAAAACGGCAATATAACGATTTAATCCAACTTGTCTGTATCCAAAATACTTGGTTTTAAGAGCGGTTGGTTGGTAAGAGCGTGGGAGGTGTGTTGTCGTCGTGAGTAACTACACGGCTGCGTGGATATAACGCGGCAGAATAGAAAGTAACGCGACCAAGTTCAACACGTATACAATTTAACAGTCGCACGTTAACAATTCAAACTGAAAAGAAGGATAACTGCAGCTCACACAGAAGATATATACAATCCTCCTAAATGCATGAGAGAACACAATGTAGATCGAGAAATGAGACAAATTACAATTGCGTAAGTGGCGCGCGAAGGCGTGTAGTGTAACAGAGCATAGTTACTGGGTCGGCACTGAAAAATGTCACTAGTGCCAGCGCCACCTGCAGTGATTCCCGGTCAACCGTGCATTAGGCTTTCAATTTCACCAATTAGAAGAATAAACTAATTAAATTTGGCTCACGTGATGTCGACCAATCGGCAAGCCCTAGTATTAATGTATAGTGTAAATTTCTAGAGTTTCTACTTAAATTACAATTATTTCAAATACCTCTAAAAATCTTCCACATATTTTATTCATCTTTTTTTAACCATTCGGTTGTGGGGGAGGAATGTGTGAGGAGTGTGAGAACACATATATAAGTATATTTCGTCGGTTTCCAGTTTTGCCGCCCTGATGCACGAAACCATATTTCAGATTTCCGAGTTTTTTTTAAATCTGAAATTTAAACAGCTTAATTAATAATTGTCCCTTATTGTACAAGTACCTACGTATTCAACGATTAATTTTAGTTTATAAATATTGTTTGTTTTAGTTTGTATTATTTTACCACACCAAATAGGGTAATTTTCTAATATCACATCTAGTATCCCTAAAAATTCTTTAAAAAATGTAACCCGTTAAAATTCAAAAGTGGCGGACAAGCTTTGTGAATATCGATACAGTGAATCAACAATCGTTTTTTTGTTTTATTAATAAACCAAAGCTTAGATACAGTTGTACTCAACTTGAAGAATAGAGTAGAACAGTATTTTCGGCATTTGACTATCGTGGGATCATCTGTCGCAAATGATGAGTGGAATTGCTTGTATCCACCATTATTTTTTATGCTCTTTGGTATCCACGTACAAGTCTACTCGGATACAAACGGAAAAAATCATCAATATAACAAGGCATACTTTTTGGAAAGCTTAAACAGCTTTACATATATTTTAAACTTTTGTAACAAATAAATTTAGATTTTTTTTATATACCGTATACTTTGCTTTGGTTGTAAAAACAATTCTAATTATTGAATTCCCTGAACAAAAGAATCCCTTTTTTAATAATAAAAAAATGGACTTATATTTACATTGTGAACGCAAAAATCGATTTTTAAGAAATCTGTCTTTACACTCCTATTTTAATTCTTTACATCATCTTTGCCTATTTTTATTGAGAATCGGTTCATTAGATTGTGATTTAAACCTATTTTGATATAGATCTTTTCGCAATGAACCGCCAACCGGGACGAGAATGCACGTGGATGGGCCACGTGCATTCTCGTCCCGGTTATAAGTGGTAATAAGCACAGATTAATAGTATATTGTTACACAAGGTTATAAGCATTATTTTATATGCTCTTTGGTTATAAGGGTTACAGGATTACCATCGTCCAATTTTTCAAGGTTGCTTTTTTAAAAGAACTGCAAAGTTACCTTTTCAACAACCACAACTATGTTATAATATATAAATGTAATAGAGCTTGTTAAGAGTAAGACCATATTCATTCACCTTACGTTAATGATAATAGGAAAAATCTTTGATTATGGATAGTTGTAGGTAATCATATCAATATAATAGAAATAATCAGAAAAAAAAACATCGTAATGGTATAGTTTTATCTCCTTGCATACTCGGTCGTAAATCGTGAAAGTATAGTAAGCTGCGCATCGATAAGCGGTATCGATATTGTATAATTTGGTTCTTATTATTTGAGTCAATAATAAAGTGCAAATAAAATAGAGTAAAAAGAATGTGTATATTAAAATAAGAATAATGACATGAAAATTGAAATACAATGTAGTCAAAAATAATAATTAAGCACAATACTACTATATTTAATATTAAATGCTTATGTGTGTAAAATGTATGAAAAAAACAGTTCTTCAGTAAAAAAATGAATTGTGTAGCTGAAGAGACTAGTTATGTTGGAATCAATTATATTTTATTCTACTTTTTGTATTATAATTTCATTGGCTGTAGTCATTGATTCAAGGAATATTATTTTATCATTTGGTTGGATTTGGCTTAAAGGTCTTATTACTAGGCCATAAAATCTTAAAAAAAAATTGGGTTGGATGTGAACTGTCAATCAATGTAAATTGTCAAACTTGCCTCGCCTTGTATCAAATCTCATATGTTTTTTTATTGTGCTTTATCTATCTTTAAAATTTTTTTGTTGTTATAATAGAGAAAACATCACCATGTCTACTTCGATTACGATTACAATGCGTAATACTTACAGTTGTGCAAAATATTTACGATGTTCATTTTTTTCGTCCCAAATAGAACCTGCTAACAAAGTTACCGGTAAGGTAGTGAATGTGGCGATAATCGGAGCCCCTAATTCAGGAAAAAGTACATTAATTAATAAGATCATTGAGCGTAAGGTTTGTATAATTGGCTTTGAAATTTTTTATGAAAGTTTTAACTTATCAACCGCTGCAGCTAAGAGTTTAGGTTGCCCTCATTTTATTTAATAAGAAAATTAGTACGGATTACTAAGTATTTATGTAACCGTGGGTTTCGACGGACGTAAAATCGTGTTGCGATACAAGCTTTCTCTTTTTGATTGTAAAAAATACAGAGGAATCAGCCTTCCCAGCATTGGGGGAAATTTTGATGCTAAGGTTGGGTTATGATTGGAAGAGTCATGAAAGAGACTGGAGAAAGAATGTGTGACATGCTAGCAGGTTTTAGGAAAGGGAAGGTTTTATGTTAGTATGTACATTATTGCCTAGTATAATATGTGGTAGAGCGGAAGGGGGGAGAGGAGGTTTACCCTCTCCATTCCTCTCGATGGGAAATGTTCGGAACCCCCTTTTTGTTAAAAAGATAATTCATGGCATTTGTTAGTCTAAAAGGCATTTACACTAGCCTAACATGTAAAGAGCTACCTTCACTCCTCCTAATTCCTACCTAATTGTACCGTATCGGTTTTGGAGGAGCAAGAAGCGATCGAAGTTTGCTCCTTGCGTGAAAGGTTGAATATAGACTACATGTATGAGTGAGGGACTTAACAAAACTGATACGATACAATTAAATAATTTTCTGGTCCTTCGATTTAGAAAAGGCTTATGATAAAGTTAAAACAGCTCATCTGTGGTCAACCTTGGTTGAGTTTGGATTGAACAGTGATCTAATACAAGTGTTAATCTCTTTATAAAGATTCATCTGCTTGTGTTAGCCTGAATGAAGCCTACTCAGACTGGTTTAGCATCAATAAAGGTGTAAGACAGGGCTGTGTAGCATCCCTGTGGCTGTTTAATCTCTTTATGGATGATTGTTTGAAAGCTTTAAAAGACAAAGATTGTGGATTAAGAATGTGTGAGCTAGTTGTAGAATGTGTGTGAGCTAGTTGTACGCTGATGATCAGGTTGTGTT
>JWHW01033240.1:26250-63819 GCA_000931545.1 Papilio glaucus | reverse complement strand
ATACAATTAAATAATTTTCTGGTCCTTCGATTTAGAAAAGGCTTATGATAAAGTTAAAACAGCTCATCTGTGGTCAACCTTGGTTGAGTTTGGGTTGAACAGTGATCTAATAAAAGTGTTAGTCTCTTTATAAAGATTCATCTGCTTGTGTAAGGATTAATGAAGCCTACTCAGACTGGTTTAGCATCAATAAAGGTGTAAGACAGGACAGGCTGTGTAGCATCCCTGTGGCTGTTTAATCTCTTTATGGATGATTGTTTGAAAGCTTTAAAAGACAAAGATTGTGGATTAAAAATGTGTGAGCTAGTTGTATGCTGATGATCAGGTTGTGTTTGCATCATCGGCGGAGGACAGGTAAAAAGTATGCAAGATGAATGTAAGACAAAAATAATGCTGTTTGAAAGAGAACAAAGTAAGACAGTAATTGATATAGACAGTAACAGTATAGATCTTAACGGCAAAGAAGTGGAATAGGTGGAAAAGTTAGTGTATTTGAGGTGTATTTTTAGTAGAGATGGTAGGCATGTTAAAGATTTTGAACAATGAGTGAATGCAGGAAATAAAATGAATGGGGCAATACACAATGCTATACTAGTCCCCACTTTAATATATGGAAGTGAAAGCAGGGTTTGGCTAGAAAGCATGTTAGTAGTGTAGTGTCATTAAGATGCAATCTTTAATAAGTATGTTAAGCATAGTTTTGAATGATAGGATTAAATATAGCATTATAAGGGAAAAGCGTGGCTTAAAGTGGATATTGTGACTACAATTGAGAATGGTACGCTTCGGTGGTTTGGGCATGTTGAAAGGATGAATGAAGAGAGAATAACGAAACAAATTTATGTTGTAAAAGTAAGTGGAAGTGTTGATAGGGGTCGCCCCAGGAGAATTTATATCAATCAGGTTAGTGCCTTAATGAAAAACGAGCAATATAAGTAGTACCCATAACTGACGAGCATGTACATATGTGTAGATGTATGGATGTTGAAGAAGTGGGCCAGGATCACTCCAAATGGAAATCCATGATCTCTGCCTACCCCTCTGGGTTAGGTTAGTTAAGGGTCAGAGTGCATATTTATTTTTACTAGCTTTCTGTCTATATGTTAATGATTTCGGCAGTGGAAACCCACAGTAATTCGCTGGTCAAATGGTAGTAATCATCTTTCAAACAAAACAATTGTAATGATCTTTTTTGCCTGTGATAAATTTATTGTGCTATTCTTTCAGATTTGCGCTGCATCTAATAAAGTACATACCACAACAAAACTAGCCAGAGCTATTTGTTATGAGAGAGACACACAAATTATATTCTTAGATACTCCTGGTGTTGTAACTGATAAGGAACAAAAGAAGTAAGTTTATATAAAACTGTTTTGACAGGTTAAAGAATCAGAATTATTGTTTTTAAAATCATTAATCAGTTTTACATTTTTTACATTATATTTTGTCTTTAAAATTCTCCTCTGGCCCTTTAATGTTAAAATTTATATAACATTACATTAAGTGAACAACTTTAATAAATAACAATAGTAATGTATAATGGAATTGAACAGAGACCACCCCCATGAATTACCAAAAAGGTCAACCATGCTGCATTGTCCAGTAGACACCTGCAACCTTGACAAGATTATTGGTTCACGCTGTGGTAGGCTTAGTTGTATTGTGAGGCAATATTTAATCATCCAAATTCCTGAATCAAAATTTTCATCTATCCAACATTTTGCCATTGTAACTTTTTTTTATTTATTGTTTTTCAGGTACAAATTACCCGTAGCAATGTTAGGCGCTTGTGAAAAAAGTTTAAGATGTGCAAATGTTGTAGGTGTAGTACATGATGTGTCAAACAAATGGATGAGAGACAATATTCATCAAGATGTTATTAGCATGTTAAACTCTGTTGGAAATATACCAAGCTTTTTAATATTAAATAAAGTAAGTACATACAGCTACTAAATTTATTTACTTTACTCATAGCACAAACCTACTAATTTCTGTTTTATGTTTATAAACTTTAACATTTTAGTCGTAACTTTTCACCTTTAGTACTGCTGATAGTCATTATTCTTATTTACTGTCTGGCTGTGCAGTGTGTGCTATCATCCCTAACAATCTAAAGGAGTGTAAATCAGTGGTTAAAATGTTAGTGTTTAACAGATTTTACAACAACAACAACAACAAAAATTTCTAAGATCCAACCTTAGAATTTTTTGTGTATAAATGAAGTATAGAAATTGAAATGATGGGAAGGCGAAGAGGACTGATAGTTAGTAGTAGGGGGCCGTTGTCCGCAACTCCACGACTAGCGCGTATTTTGCGTGTGGACGGGATAAGGATTACTCCAACCAGGCCAGCTCTCCGAAGAAGCCCAGCAACCCCTTAATATTGCCGTCGATCTCCGGGAGAGATTTTGGTGCACCGAGATTTTTAACCCTGTATTCAGACACTGCTGCGCAGTGTAGCATGACGTGGGCCGCCGTTTCCTCTTCTTTTATGCACGCTCTGCTAAGAGGACTGTCGGTTATACCTATGTTAAACAAATGTTTGTTAAACAGGCCATGACCTGTTAGTGCTGCCACAACCATCCGGATTTGTGACTTGCTCAGGCGGATTAGCCTGCTTGAAATACGTCTGTTGATCTTTGGTAAGGCCTCCTTCGCTTGTCTGCACACTTTCAGGTTGTTCCAAAGTTCCAGGGCCGATCGCTTGATTACTGAAGCCTCTTCGGGCTGGTTCGTCTGCTGCATCGTTACCTCTCGATCCGCTGTGACCTTTAATCCACTGGAGTGTGATATTGTTTTCTGCTGCAGCCTCGTTGAGACGCTGGTGACATTCTTGGATGAGGCCTGAAGTTATTGTGTAACTATTCTGTAACACCGCCATGCTGTCCGAGAGTATACGAACATTATCTTATCTTCCTTGCAGCTATGGCCTGAGTTGCTAAGATAACTCCCATGCATTCTGCCTGAAAGACAGCGTTGTAAATTCCTAGGGGTGCGTGTACTTTGATATTCAGGGCCTCCGAGAAGACACCCGAGCCTGTGCCTTGATTCGTTTTGGATCCATGAGTGTAAATCTTTACATAGGTGCTACTACTGTTGCACTGAGAGTCCTCGTGAAGGCGTATTTTGTACTTCTTGTCAAAAACAAATTGTTTGGGAATTATATCAAGTGTTGCCTCTATGATGGGAAATTCCTTGCGTAGCGTATGCACGATAGAGGCATGCGGGATATTGTTGTACCTCCATAGTTTCAGGGTGCGCAGTCTTAAGGCCGGTAAGGTTGCAACCTGTTGTATATGGATGTGTAGTGGTGTTAGGTTCAGTATGGCTTCCAGTGCAGCTGTGGGGGTTGTTTTCATGCTGCCGGTTGTAGCCATGCTAGTCTTTGACTGCTTTGAAGTTTGTCACACGCTGTCGTCTGTTTGGTTTTTGTCCACCAGACAATCGCTCCGTAGGTGATCATGGGGCGGATGACCGATGTGTACAGCCAAAGTACTATTTTTGGCGAAAGCCCCCATGTTTTACCAATCAACCTCTTGCATTGCCAGAAAGTGATATTGGCCTTGTTTAATTCGTTTTCCAAGAGTTTATTCAAGTTTAGTTTACTGTCTAGTATAACTCCTAGGTATTTAACTTCGGTTGAGAGTTGTAGCTTGGTGCCGAACAGTGACGGAAGATTGTGGTCACCCAGCGATCTTTTGTTTGTGAACAAAACTAACCCTGTTTTGTTTGGACAAACAAACAAGAGGACTGATACTCTTCTCCTTCACATAATTTCCTACAAAGGATAGAATGGGAAGGTGAAAAGGATTCAGCAGAGGAGGGGATGAATAGGAGAAGTATATATCCTTTTTTCTGTCTATCACCTCCTCTGTCCAATAAAGGTAGGCAACACATCTGCAATCATTTGCTTGTTGCTTAGCGGGATAGCAGTTACTTAACATCAGGTGAATTGCTTGCTCGTTTGCCACCTTCTTCCATAAAAAAGTAAATAAACAATTTTTAGGAAATAAACAAATTATGTTCTATCAAATCGGTCACAGTGATCCACAGGTCATAAGTCGCCGACCCTTGGTGTAGATGCTTGACAGTAATTTCGTAGAAAACCGGGATGTGTACAGGAAAAAAAATATGGGGCCTGCGGAAATTTTGGAAGTGACCCATTCATGTTGGCCATTCTCAGTCTCTTCTACTGATTACTCTACTATTGTTATAGTCATTATTTAGAATCTTCATAGGTTCAAAAATTTAGGTAAGGGTGTCTCCAACAGGTGAGCTTCGAAGTTTGAAATGACGATGAAAAATAAATATGTAAGAGTTTTTATTTTACGTCTTGTATTAATGATTTTTCAACAATTTTTTTTCTTTTTTAGGTAGATAAATTGAAATCTAAAAAGCAATTGTTGGCAACTATAAGAAATTTAACAAATGGAGTAATAGCTGGTAGACCTGTGCCAAATTCCGACAGAGCTTCCTTCAAAAATAAATTGCAAAGGGGTTACAGTCACTTCTCTGATGTGTTTCTAGTGTCTGCTTTGACTGGAGATGGTGTAGGTGCTATTAAGGTCAGTCATTGAAGAATAAATTAAACACATGAATATCTTCATTTATCTATTTGTAACTTAGTCACACAACACATTTAATAACTTGTGAAATTATGCAACACTTTTTCTTTTTGTGCACCTAAGTTGTTTATTTAATTAAATTATATTTGCGTTCAATCCTAAGTTGTGTAAATGGGTGCAAGTGATCACCCATATCTAGTATGTAGCTAATGAAGTCCTTCAATGTACAAATAGTATATTTAATAATAATGCTGCTGATGAGTAATGGTTCTCGCTATTGTATGTAGTATTGTTTCTGCTGTAATTTAATATGGCAAAGACAAACACTTTTGGGATACTATAATCCTGTTTTATTACATTTCTGTAACTGGATTCTGTTATACATTTTTTTTTGTTTAAGGAATACCTGATATCTAATGCAAAAGTTGCCAATTTGCCTTTTTCTCCTGACTACTGGACAGACCAAACTCCAGAAGCACTAATTGAGCAAACAGTAAGAGCGAAATTCTTAGATTTCCTACCACAGGAAATTCCCTACAATTTAACAACGCGTTTAGAGTACTATGATGTGTTAGATGAAGATGAAAAAGTTGTATGCTCCGTTATTGTAGAGTGTCCTTCTGAAAGATTAGCAAGATTAATTAGTGGAGCTGGAGGCGGAAGATTGCAACAGATTAAATCATACACAAAAAATGATTTAATGGATATGTTTAAGAAAACCGTTGTTATTGATCTACAATTAAAAGTAAAAAACAAATCTATTGATGACATACAGAACCAGTAATGGTGTATAATATTAAGAATTGAATAAAACAAATGTATGTTATTATTTCTGTTAATAAAAAATAATGAAAACGGATTGGTCGTTTTTAATCACCACTAGCATAGAGTAATTTATTTTAATATTAGTAGGTTGTGGAAATAATTTTGTACTAACATTTCTTTTAACCATTCCAACTAAGCTTAAGCTTGTGCTAGGAAGCTAAGCTTTCACAATAGTCGAATGGCTGTTTTTTTTTTTAAATGAATGTAAATTTTAATGTATAGACATCCAAAATATGTAAAGGACTAGGAGTTATTAAAAATGATATGACTAACAAAAAAAACAGAAGAATAAGTGGCTTTCTCTGTTACATTTCGATTAGCGTATAATAGTAAATATTACGCGATGTAATGGAAAAAAAGTTATTTTTCTTAATTATAATTACGTCTTGTAGATAACCGTATTACGCAATTATAAACGTTTGCTGCGCCACAAATTCAAGTTATGTTACTTTCGGGTTCTATTGTAGGTCTGAATCGGTTAAGTTTGTAGTTGGAAACTTTAATAAATAAAATTACATTATCCTCACGCTTACCTAGTCATGTTTAACAATACGAGCCGAATGGGGGGGAAACTCTGAAGCGAGCGGTTCAAATTAATCGCACAACTTTGTTAAGACTTGCTTGCGGATAGTTAGTTTAAGTTTATGTGACGGTAGTTCGCGTTCTACGTACCTATAATGTACTAAATGTGTAAATGAATTTAATTGCTTAAAGCGTATTATACAATGTAAATAAATTTGTTGAGCATTATAAATTTAGTCTCAACTTAACTCTTTAATTTCTCTCCAAATATACGGAGGTGACTTGTGTTATAACTATTTACTTTTACAACAAACTCTTTTTCTCCTGCCCTTTTCCCCATTTTTTTTATGTAGGGTCGGCACCGGACCGTAGTCCTTACTGTAATACGTTTCGGCTAAAGTAGTTTTTACAGCCGGCCGCCTGCCTGACGCCAAAACCCTCCTCGGGTATGTAAATGAAATATCAGTAGATTTATTGAAATAAGCTAAAACTTGGTTGGAAATGGTTCACAATAGTCGAATGGCGGATTTGAACCCACGACCATGTACATGTTCGCAGTCCGTGTCCTTAACCATTAGGCTATTGGCGCTTACTAACATAAATTAGAAACACTTTTACATCTATATTAACCTAGAAGGGTAATCTCAAGTAAAGAATATTTAAATTCTCTAAGGCCTAATTTTCATGAGAGCTACAAACGGGTTCATGTTATGAAGCTAGCCTAGAAGTTAAAACCCGTTTAGAGTAAACAGCATTAGTTGACTTATCTAAAAAAAATCACTAGATGCTTGACGATCTCACTATTAATATACGTAGTATATCACCTCTTTAAAGAAAACAGGGTTATAAGGGACGGATGAATAGAACAAGTTAAAGGAATTCAAACAATACGCACACAGACGTTCAAAATTAAAGATAATAAGATAGAATATTGTTACCTTTGAAAATTAAAAAGACAATATCTTTTACGCTTTCATTACGAGTACAATACAGTAGATGTAATATTACTACACAAGCATTGGAATGAAAGCTCAAGGGCTTTAAGGCTTTAGAATGTAACGATGTTAATGCGTGTCACAAGAAAATAAAGGAGGGAAGGAAAAGAAAACAAATTTTTTATTCGGTAACTGAATAAAACTTTCAAATTTGCGGAACAGTGTTATAATTAAATTTAAGTAATTTAGTGTGAATCAGAATAAAAAATAAGAAACAATTTATAAATATAGAGGGTTTTTTTTCAAGGAGACGTCATCTGATTCTGTTCGTCATTTTGGCAGGCGAAAGATAAGATGAAAGGTTGAACCCATAACCACAGAATCCGGTTCCGTAACTGCTAGAATTGAATAAAATAAAACCGAAAAATGTAATTTATTTATTTATTTTGTTATTTACAAAATCAAAAAGCTTCATTATAACACATATATAGATAAAAAATACTGAATTAATAAGCCTTCTTGATTTTTATTTTATACACAATACTTGCTAATAGTGCTGCGCATATGTGTTGTGTGTATATGTGTTTGCAAGCGTAGGTGTGTGTCTGCGTGTGTGGGCGAGTGTGTTTGTGTGTACGTTTGTGTGTCTGCGTTCATAATTATTCATTATCACTGATTAAGTTACATACATTTACTGTGATATTATAACTGTATAGTGCCATTGGTTAAAGCCGCAACGACAGAGTTTTCAGAGACAGAATTTCTTTAAATAAATCATTATTTTTAATCTCCTGGGAATTACACGAATGGAAAATTAATCTCAGTATCTATTTTACTATAGGACCTGTCTCCATTCTACCATAAGACATAAGTTTTAAAAGTAACTTTTAAATATTTTTTGTTCGCACAGGTTTTTAAAAATATGTACCTTTAAACAATTTTAAGTTATAAAAAGATATAATCGAAGATTTCAACAGTAAATTGTTTTATGAACGGTCGGTTCGTTTTAATTTTATCAACCAGTAAAATTTTATGACTCACTCGAAAACACAGTTTTATGTGACAGACTAATAAATTCCCACGAAACTTGAACGTCTATAGAAATAACTGAGTGTCTTATTTCAGACGTCGATTTATAAAGATATATTAGATTTTTATAAGGCACGTTTTACAACCATATTTTTAATTAAAAGGAATAGAACGAGTGGAAGAAACGAAAAATTGACAATATAGTCTAGCATCATAGCGTGAGTCCGTAGAGCTGTTAGAAAAATATTTGTGTGATTATTACCTTCAATATCTTGGACTATACGTCTTTAAAATTTAAGATCAGTGACATATGAGTATGTTTGCGTAGATGCATGGATGTAGAAGCTTAACAGGTGTGTCAGGATCGCGCCAAATGCAAATGTGTAATCTCAGCATACCCCTGTGAGTAACGGCCGGAGGGTTTGTATAAAATTAAAACTATCATTAAATGGTTTATATAAAGAAGCCGTCTAGGTAAAAAGTAACGACCCTATTCATACGCTACTTCAATACATTCAAGGGTCACCCTTGAGCGTCCCTCTGGTTAGCGTAATGACTTTATGAGGGAATAAGGGCTTCCAGTTTAATAGATAGAATATATTTTGCAGGGTTTTCTCAATAAGGTAGTTTCTATGGAAGATCAAGATAGTTTTAATTAAACGGGTACCTATTATAGTACTGGTGCATTCCCAAACAATGTTTCAATATTTTTTATTTATAATTTCTATGAGGGAGTATTGTGTCATTATAAAGCTTTCAAGCTCTTAAGCTCAGTTGACTCTTAGCGCCTAAAAATTGACGCCCATCCCATTTTACACAAGTCACTTAAACCGTAATGGAATCGTAAATGGTTCTACACTGTATAAAATGAATATCATACGATTTCATCTTACGTATTAAATCGTACATTGATTTTTTACAAATAAATACATGATATATTTGAAATTATAATATTTTCAGTACCTATAAATTTATTAAAATATTTACTAATAGCTGTGCCCCGCGGTTTCACCCGCCTTGCAATTTTACTTAAACGATGACGACGATAACCTCATCATCGTCGCCCTGTCCGTTGTGGGGTCGACACAGTATGGCCGTAGCACAGTTAAATTGATATAACTTTTTTATGTATAGACCGATCGAGATAAAACAAACACTAAATGTTAAGTGAAGCTTACCTCAATACATTAGTGAAAACCGCACCCAAACGGTTAAGCCGTTTCTGAACTTAGCGGTAACAAACGCACAAACATACAGACTACTCATTGTTGGGTTTTATTGCGTTTATGAAGACCCCTAATAATAGTTTTTCTCAAATATCTTCCATGTTCCATCAGACAGCGATCAGTTACATTTTATTATATGTATAGATATGTGTTTTTAGAAATGTCTGTCGTCATTTCCTTATTCCTGAGGGTCGCGACCGCTCTTCGCGACCTTCTCTCTTAGGCTAAGAACTCACAGAGGTATTTTCACTCGCGCCCGCGCGGGCCTGCGGCTACTGTACAATGCATATTTGTTAAAATTGAATACATTTCCACAACGCGTTCTAGGCCGCTACGTGTGCGTTGGTCTTCTTCCACTCTGTGCAGTATTCTGCGAGGTACAATGAAGTCAATTATACTAAAAAAACAGTATTATTTCAAATTGGTGTCCGTCAAAACCGTCCGAAATATGTATGAACCAACAAAGTACTAACTTTTTCCTCAAAAATTCTATGCTGAAAATAATTGAAAGCATCGCTAACAAACCAGTCAATTAATACCTTAACTACTGTGATTTAAAAGTGGAGCTATACATTAAAAATGCTATTTGAGATCTCAATTGGATATCGAAATTGAAGCAGTATGTTGGGAAGCGCGCGGCAGTTCCCGATTTATTGCTCCGGAGATATCAATCCCGATAAAAATAATTCCCTCTTCTCTCATATTTATCAGAGAGTAATATTCAAAGTATTAAAAGTCGAGTTCTTATCCATATGCTTCTTCAAAATTTATTATACCATTTAAAATATTTGCTATCATTTTAAGACATAACATAAGGCATTACTTAATAACACGAGCATAGTACTAATTAGTAATGTAATAATTATAAAGTTTAAGACAACGGTAATCAGACCAGCTTTACTTTTACTGTATCCTTATGGAGCTTAAAAAGTATCTAGTTATTTTACAACCCACTTAGATGACTCTTAAAAATGTCTAGACATGTTGATCGAGGAGGTCTTGAGCATATAATGTTTGTCATTCGTCGTAATCAGTGACATATTAATAAAAAACGACACGGAGGCCTCTGCATAACGTAAATACAATATCCGCTCCTTTCGTCCAAGGTCATAAACATAAGCGTATTATTATGTGTTTATCCAACAAGTAGAGATAGTTGAAAGCCACAGGGAAATGCGGGTAATTAATAATTTTCTTTCATTTCCAAACTTTTACGATTCATATTCGTTAGTAAGAAAAGTTTTTTCTGTTATTGTGATATTAAAATGGTCTAGATTATTTTTTTTGTATTTATCAGACTATCGTTAGCTTAGTGTTTTCTACTAGAAGATGTATAGGTATAATAAAAAGGAAAATATTATGAAAAGCACAACATTCAAAAAATTAATTTGTGTAAGTCTGTTTGTCTCCGAATTGTGAACAACTTATTTAAAACGGTTCACATGAGTCTCTATGGATTTATAATCATTAAAATGAAGATGAACGAAACATCTTTATAATCAATCTCTATATCGAAATTCACAAGATTTTATTATTAATTATTGATCCAAGAAGTTGTCTCTTAACGTACCAAACTCATACTTACAAATATTAGGTAACAGAGCTACAGCAAATTGTTCCAGCAATCCAAAGTCTATTTGCGTACACGGATCTAATTTCCATAGAGACGTCCACTGAGTTACGTCAGTCGTATATTACACAAAATTGCTCAGAAAATTGCCTTCCAACATTTACTTCAAGTATCAGTCATACCTTAAAGTGTTATGATAGTATTAATTAAGTCTATTAGTGCAAAACAGCACCAATATCGTTTTTTTGAAACGACTAATAGAAGAATCCAAGATGTGGAGAACAATGTCCTTCTTAGTAATAATATATTTTTTTGCTATTAACATCCATTTGTGCATCGCGATGACTGTGTTTCCTTCCTTATTTCATGAGAGGTCTATTTCCCTAATTGCTAGAAATTGCCACGAGGACTAGCTCGTCAAGAAATGTCCTGATATTGTGTGCTATAGAGAATCTTAAATACATCGCCGTATTTAATATACGCTGCCGTATGCGCT
The DNA here is from genome assembly GCA_000931545.1 of Papilio glaucus. Taxonomy (NCBI): domain Eukaryota; kingdom Metazoa; phylum Arthropoda; class Insecta; order Lepidoptera; family Papilionidae; genus Papilio; species Papilio glaucus. The sequence goes on along the minus strand of JWHW01033240.1, from coordinate 52,652 downwards.
GTATTTAGTATGTAGTATTTATTAACTGTGCCCACAGTTTCACCCACCCTGCAATTTTACATAAACGAAATATTACCTACTTAATACTTTTTTTTACGTTTGGAAAATGCGCCTTATGCATGTCCACTGTTCAGGGCAACAAGGGGGTCTGTGGGGCTTACCCCACGAGGGGCGTGCAATGCAGGTTCGGGATTCCCTGCCCTCTCTCGCTGGTGCCGCCTTGAGTTTTTTATAGAGGTTCATTCCTCACGGCCCCCGTCTTGAAAAAGACAGAGGCCCACGGTCCCAGCGTTGCCACCGGGATTACGTGAAATGCGGCTGCAAGGGGTGGGCTAATCCCTCCCCTCGCTGCCCCATCGCCGCCGCATCTGCGGTGCGACCCCGCTGAGTCGCGGAGGGCAGGGCGAGTGGCACACCGCACCGGTAACCTTATTGACGGTTCTTACAGCTTCATCTGATACAGGGCTCGCGATCCGAGTGATCTTGAGCTAAAAATAAAAAAAATCTAGGTCATTTAATTTAGGGGCCTAGTTGCTGGATTTAGCAGCTATCGGTGTGGGTGAAAAATACAAGGGACCAGTAGGCATGTATGTGTTAATTGCGTTCATAGGAAACATTTGAAGGTATCACAGGTATCATTTTTAATCTGATTTTTATTTTTTTTAATGATGTATTTTTTTTGTTACATATTTAAATGTCTTATTTATTAATGTTATTTATTGCTTATAGCTTGAAGTAGATTTTGATAAATTTGTAAATATAGAATATCTTTATAACCATGACCTGTAATTAGTTAATTACCAATAAATCTGTATTTCTGTATTTCTTCTTCCTCTTTATTTGTTTTTTCTTGTTCTTTCTCTCCTCCTTTCTCCCCTATTCCTTTGCTTCTTCTTCTTCCTGGTCCTCCTCTCGTTCTGCTGCTTCTTCGTCTTCCTCGTCTTCTTTCTTCTCTTCTGCCTCCTCGTCTCCGTCTTCTTCGTATAGCTCTTCCACTTCTTCGTAATCCTCTTCCTCTACTTCCTTTCTTCCCCCTCTTCTCCTTCCTCCCCTTCTTGTCCTTCTTCTTCTTCACGTTCTTCTTCTTCCACCTCCTTCGTCTGCCTCAACTTTAACTAAACATTTGATTAAACGGTTTTAGTGTGTCAATAATAGAATACGCTTATATGTATTAAACTCTTCGGAAACTCACTTAAAATGAAAATTTGTTTCAACCCACATTGACTGCGTCTCCGGAATTTAATATCATTGTAATATCTTTCGCAGACAGATGATAGCTGCTGTGTTAAGTTGTAGCAAATTATATTACTGTATTTCTGTAAAGATTAAACGTTACGTGATAAGTCAAATAAATTATTTCCTAGTATTTTTTGTATATGAAAATCTTAATATCCCATAAATTTAATATTGCTTTTTTAATAAAGATAGGAGGTAAATTATGCGGTTCGCCTAAAATACTGCCCGTTCATAGCTTTGATTGGGAGGGAATAGTAGTAAATTTATTTGTGTTGTATGTTTATTTTGAAAATAAAAATTGATAAACGAAAAAAAACTCTCTATTTATGAAACTAAAACAATTTCTTATATTTAAAAATTGAACGAAGAATATTAAATGTTTACTGCGCTAAAGTCAATATAATGTTTTCATATAAAAGTAACCTTGTTTGCAATCAGTAAAGTGCTTCAAGAAAATACAAGATAAGAATATTTGATAACGTTTCAGATTTTCGCGTACGGTCTTTTGAGAAGGTATTTTCTCTCTATATTTCTTTTCACGATTAATTAATTTTATAGATGACAAGATCTATCCCCCGGATTATGAACTTCGTCACTTTATAATCGGACTAGACATAAACTGTCACCAACGTGTTATGTGTCGACAACCTTTAAACTTATCTATAAAATGTCTCTTGAAGTCAAATTATGAAATGATATTTTTCTTGCGTTAAATGAAAATTAATTTATTACGGACTTTGTCCATATTAGTTTCAGTTCCCAATAATAATTAGTGTAAACATAATAACTTAATTTAAATAAGATGTAACGTTAAAGTTTTATTTAGAATGGAACGTAATTGCAGGTTACATATAGTAATAAAATCTTAAAAAGGGGTTATGAAAAAAAAGACATGTGTGGCTGTACTTATGTACGTCCGTTAGAAGTTATACTTCTTTAGCGTACAAAAGTAACTAAAAATGTTGAATAACAAAATTACATCCTGCGTTTCGTCCGATGAGTGACGTGTCGGAAGCCTAAGTGTTTCTCTTCCCCCTCCCATCCTTTTCTAATAAGGAAAGCATGGGAGACGAAAAAGGATTTGACTGGGGAGAGGATGGATAGAAAAAGGAAATATCCTTTATTTTGTTTATACTTCCTCTGTCCATTAAAGGTAGGCAACCCATCTGCAAGTCGTAAGCTTGTTGAAGGTATCTACGGGTAGCGGTTACCTGATATCAGGCACCGCTTGCTCGCTTGCCACCTTCTTGTGTAAATAAAATGTAATAAATAATAATAATTAATGATTTCTTATATTTATGCGGATACTACACGTTGGAATTAAACTAATTATACGAATTTTATCACGTTTCTTTTACGTTTTTCGATTCCCGATGTTTCGAGTACTTTATAGCGCTCATGGTCACGGGGGGGACTGAGGTCTCAGACGTCCCAAGTTGCTGGCGAAGTAGCCACTTATTTTCCATTAATAATTTCTCCGCTTACTTTGTAGAATGAGGTCACTGTATCTTGAGGTCTTGCAGTTGTATGGTTGGTTTTGAGATTTAATTTTATTAATTGCGGGATCCCAACCCATACCAAGTACCCAGCCATCTTCATTATTGAAATTAGGATGTTTTTTTATTTCAATAGCGTAATTTCAAAAAAGTAAAATAAAAGCGATAAAATCCGTAAACTTAGTTTTATTTCAAATAATAATTAACCTTTTTTAGTATGTTTCCCCACTGCACGGACACAGGCCTCCTCTGTGAGAGGGGGAAGGGGTTTTAATCCACCACGTTAGGCCAGTGCAGGTTGGTGGTGGATGTCACATGTGTTCGAATTACGTTGTTCTAAAACATGCCGGTTTCCTCACGATGTTTTCCTTCAACTATTTGGAGCAGTGGTGATAAAATAAATAACACAAAGAAAAGCTGCACATGTTCACGCATCGCATGTTCCAAATATCGTCTAACGCGGCTAAACAAGTTTTCACTTCTCAAAACTCCCTTAAGAAGACTTAATATAAGCCTCTATTTACACTGTCAGGCAATACAACGCGATGATAGTTAACTTTTTCTGGAATATATTGCGAAAATAAAATGATAACACAACTGTTTGTTACTGATTGTTTTGCTTGCCAATAGTCCATTTTACCGCATGATTGCAAAGTGTATAACAAGAGAATGGAAAAAGAGAGTAAACTAGTTCAAACGAAATAAGTAAAACTTATATACCCCTTTACTTACATTCGCCGTATAAAATCAAAGTGTTTAACCTGATATTGTAAAGTAAGAACGCAATTCTCTATTTTATTTTTCTTTATGTAACTATTTATTTAATCTTTACTTTTTAAGGAAGAATGTCATTTGATGTTAAGTGACAGGCATATCCAAAGGCATACGCAACAAGCAAATCAGTTGCAGATGCGTTGCCTACCTTAAATGGACAGAGGAGGGTATAGACAAGAAAAAGAATATTTCCTTGTCCCCATTCATCCCCTTGTCCTTGTCTAATTCCCGTTCCTATCCTATTCTTATTAGGAAATGACGGGAAAGGGAAGGGAACTGAAATTGGGCCTCCGGCATCCCACTCATCAAACGCAGAAAGCTACTTCTACTTCACGACTATCTTTTGTGAGGTCGTGGCATTTCATCGGTCGACCACTGTATCACTACTCCGCTGTACCACTGTAAAACTACTTGACTATTCCTTCATACTTAATTAATACATTAATTAATAATCTGTAATGACAACTGTAATGATAACATAACAACATAGGGTGATCGGGTATGCTGACGACCTGGCTCTTCTGGGTCAGACTAAGAAGGAGGTGGAATACTCGGTCAGAGCTCTCATGTCCGAAGCCTCCTTGGGGTTGAGCTAAGAATTAACCATGACAAGACGGAATATCTTCATATGAAACGCTACAGAAAAACCAGACAAAAGCGCGAAGATCTGTGCATTGGAGATATTACGTTTAAAGGAACCGCTAAGTTCAAGTATCTGGGAACCAATATCACGGACACAAATACACGTGAAGAGGAAATCAACATCCGAATTCACAATGCCCTCCGTTGTAGTGCCGCCCTGCACAAGGTGTTGGTGTCTAAGCTGTTGAGCAGGAGGATCAAGATCCGTATATATATAAAACATCATAAGACCGATCTTGATGTACGGCTGTGAGACCTGGACACTAACCCTTAAAGAAGAAGAAAAACTTCTTGTGGCGGAGAGGAAAATCATTCGCAAGATTCTGGGCCCGACCCAGGGCGAAGATGGGGGATGGAAAGCCCGATCAAACTGGGAAATCGAGAGGCTGGTAGGCGAACCGAATGTAGAAGCCAAAGCCCAGAGACTACGCTGGATGGGCCACCTGCTGAGGATGGGAGAGGATCGTAACGTCAAGAGAGCGTATCTCGGAACCCCGATTGGCCGCCGACCTGTCGGCCGGCCCAGATATCGCTGGAAAGACGCCGTGGAACAGGACCTACTCGAGCTCCAAGCAGCTAACTGGCAGGAGATGGTGCGAGACAGGCGGCGATGGCGCTCTCTTGTGTCGGAGGCCAAGACCCACTTTCGCTGCGCCAGCGGAGTAAGTAATGTTGAAATTTAACCAAGTGTGGCCATGCACCACTATAGAATAATGTGTGAGATCTTTCTTCGGTGTCTAACCCTGACTCTGGATATCAATAGCTAAATGGCATTATAGATGCTTGCCTCGATTAAAAATGTTACATAGATAAGTGTAAATAATTCACGTCATTTATGAAAAAAGATGGATGAAAAGATTTGTAATTTTTATTTAATGAAAGTCGTAAGCATTGAAAAATAGGCTATAAATTCATTTGTTCATCCATAAAAGGAAAGGGAATCTTTATTATAAGGAACTAATTATGTCAGGTACAATCTAACTTAACCTTTCATTTATCGCTTCGAAAATTTTATCTTCATTTTAATCTCTTAGCATCGGATCATGACCTACTTCGAACGAAATAAAAAGATTAATGTTGGTTTTTAATCTAACATTGTTTTTGAAGTAAAACTTTTTAGACGAAGATTCAATAATTAGATGCAAATCGATAATGAAAATTCAGCGGTGCGTTGTGGTGACTGACATTTCTTTCTCTTATCACATATGATAGCGCGATTTTAATGTACAGAAATGTTAAACACTCAAATATCTAAACGAATGTTTAGCCAACCCCATACCCATAACCGACGGGCATGTATACGTAGATGTATGAATGTAGAAGAAGCTAGAGACAAAGATGATAAATGCAAATCCGTAATCTCTGCCTACACACCGCTGGTTTAGGGGCGTGAATGTATATATAGATTATTTCATTTAGGTACTGCGCTTTGTGCTAGTACAGATATTGTTTTTTTTTACAGATTTATATCAGTGGTAGAGCCGAACGACAACATCTGTTGCACGAATGGGCCGGCTCGACGGGTGAAATATCTCACAGAAGACAGGAAGTGAGAAAGGGGGAGAGGACTGGATAAATAGGAAAATATATTTTTTGCTGTGTATCCTCTCCACTGTCCATTAAAGGTAGGCACATGGGTGGTGGTCACTTAACATCACGTAATGAGTTTAAAGATACGAGCAATGTATGCGACCCGCTCGTAGCTTTAGTTTCCGTTATGCTTCCGTATAATCATGCATCGTAATATACATATACTATGTCCAGGATTAAAGTAATGGTAGTATTCCGTAATAACAGTTATAATAATTAAAGTAATTAGAAATGTATGAACGAAACTTTATCACATATTTTTAGTGGTTTTTAATAATTATGCCAGGCGTCCCGTGACATTTAACTGTTTTTATAATTTAAACTTTTAACAGTTCGGTCGGTTGGGAGCAGTGGTGGTTCAGTAGTTTAGGTCCCGTTAGTTAGGACTTACGTAGGTCGCGGGTTCGAACCCAGGCAGGCGCTTTACTTTGTGTTAATTTATTTCATCGGCACTGCTCCAAAAACGGTGAAGGAAAACATCGTGAAGAACCCGGCATGTAAGACATTCAACCAATAAACCAGCCAGCGTGGTGGATTATGGCCCCTTCCCTCTCTCGGAGAGGAGGCATGTGCCCCTGCAGTCGGGAACATTCTAGAAAAGCCCGATTTATTATTATTATATTATTTTATTTTATTTAAATGAATGAATTAATAAAATTAACGAATGAATGAATTGAAAAATAAATAGATAGTGTATACCAGCTTAATAAGCTTCGTAAAAATCTAGTAGATCTTGATCTGTTCGTGTCTCTTACATAGCCTGATATACTCTACTGAAATCCTGTTTATTAATAAAGTCGGATTAATTGAATCTTCCATTCTTTAAGTTCATCATAAAGACATCATAAGTTATACCTAGCACCGGTTCAGAAGCGAAAAGTTGTTATTCTTTTATATTTATATGAGTGATGATCAAATAAACATTGCAATAAGGACGGAGTAAGGACATGTAATTTAATTAAAGCATATTAAGCTTCATCCTCTAAAGATTATCAAGAGGGATAAAAAAACCAGTAAAACGCGGCAAAGAGAAAGGTATTATACTTAACTTTGTGACTTTTTATAAAAAAAATATCTCCAAGAAAGTTTACCCTCAATCCATGTACATTTTATACATTCATGAAGCTCATAACGAGAGACGGCTTGCTCCTTTAGTAGCTCTTGTTTGAATTATGATTTCTATATTAAAAAAAAACTTTATGAAACGCTTCATATTTCGGAAATAAGTTCTTTTATCTGAACTTTATTACTATGTGTAGTGTACGGATATCATATTGAAGGAGTTTTTAACAATTAGGAATTATGAATTATTAAAGCTAATAATGAAAATATAAAATACAATTTCCTTTTAATTCCTTGTCGATTTTCAAAGGCTATATAATAGACTCCCGGATCACATCACAGCGTAAAAGTCATGGCTTATCCGGAAGGATTTTTCTGTTTTTAAATTAAGGGAGTTAGTGTCTTTATTTATTATTCTTGCTCCTTTTCTCATACATTTTTCATTCATTTCGTTTTGTATTCGATTCGCTTTTATATTGTAATAAAGAAGATATTTATTCCTTGACGTATAATTATTTAATTACCAATAAATTTGTGGTGGAAAAAGTTGATTTTTTTCCACAGAAACTTACATTAAATCAAGCTCTGCAGTCTAAAAAACTTAATGAATCTAACAAGAAATGTTTTTATAGCTCAAATTCAAATTAGCAATTATAACTCGCATATTTCGTCGACCGTGTTATGGTCCAGTAATTTAGAAATGATGTGTTTTTAGATTTGTTGACATCATTTTAAGTATAATTTATCTATTTGACAAAAATAAATCATATTTATATTAAGTAATTTAAGCATACATGTAATTCAAATGTTTTTTTTTAGTAAATAGTAAATGTGTCATTTACTATTTACTAAAATGCTCATTTTGTGTCGTTATCGATATTGGTAAATTATCATTTATTAAGTAAGTAAGTAAAAAAATTAATAATTTATACTTAGAATTATAAAAACCAAAGATTTAATGGTTAACATGATCACACTGTATATTTGGTTTAAAGACCATAAGTTAGTAAGTTTGAAATGGAAAAATAATTTGTGAATAAAAATATTGCTGTATTATTATAAAAACAAAAAACTTCAGCCTACCTTTTTTGTTGACATGATTCCAAAGTTTGGGCTCTTGACATTTTTTCTCGTTTAACTTTACCGTAAACGTCTAAGCAGCCAAGTTAGAAACAAGTGTTCTTAAGAATTACGAGCGCTTTCAAAAGAAAAAAGATGTTAGATAGAATGTAGAGGCGCAGGACTGAATTTCTTCTCTTTACTAATGAATCGTATTCTATTTATTACTGAAAATTTGCATTTATCAAACTTTATGAACTATTATTAATACGTATTAAATTCATACCGTTGTACGCATGATCTCATAAAGTTTGAGCGATATCGATTGTATTAGAAGACAAACTGAGCTTAACGAGATCTTCATCCAATTTGTAAATCTTCGGGCAGAAACTTGATACACGTACTCAGGCTAATGGAGAGTAAATATTCAGATAGTCAAAAGCGGTATTAAGTAATTTCATTGAGTGATATGTTTACACCGTTTGTTATTACATTTATTATCTTAAAAAGCGAACAATTCTTGTACATAAAGTTATTTCGGATATCTCGGTAACGGTTCTAACGACTTGGATCAAATTTTGTGCTTACATATGGTTTTTATTTTTGACTTTATCTATATAGGTTAGGTGTCTTTCCCGTAAAAACGCAAATAAAAAAATGTAGAGTGCCATTTTATCTTGTATATAATGTCATTATTAGAATACTAAATATCGGCCGAAATAATCTATTAAAGTGCGTTTAAGAAACAAGGTCAATCTAGAAACAAAAATTTTCGATTGCAAAAAGAATTTTCAAAATCAATTCATACGTGTCGAAGTTAGGTAACAAATATTATAAAAAATACAAGCAAAATGGGAATCTCTTTTTTTAAATCGGTCAAAACACGATCTTACGATGACAGATAACAACGCAATGCGATGTGCGATCGCACGGGTACTCCATTATTTAAGCGTTTATATGTTTTTTTTTTATGATGGCGTTACTTATTAATGGTCTTTAGTTAATTTTATCACTTGTCTTATAATTTAACACGTTATTACTTTCGCGTGTCTATCTATCTATGTGATGGAATCTTTTAAGTTAATCTTTACTAGTAGTCTATAAGTTGTAGACGTCCGTTATCTTCAAGATTTTCACTCGTATAGCACCGATTATAATACATTTTTCGTAACTTTGTCTTTATCCTGACCTCGCTCTTAAAATTGCAAAACAAATATTTTGTTGTAAACAAATCATTAACACTTCTTTTGCCGAGCTAGAGTATGCAAAATTCCTTACCTTAAAAATTAATGGATGCCATATCTACAGACGAGACATAGTTAATAAGATATAGTTATACAGGATGTCTAGAAATGACGCGTACAACTGAAGTCAAGATTTCTTGGCTTAAAATATGATAATAACTCAACTTACTTAAGTATATCTAAAGTTGCTTAGTTTGAGCGCTCGTCGAAGAGTCGAGGTCAACCGTGACGCGAACCCATAATAAGTTTTCCTATAATAAGTTCATAAAAGTCGTTTTTAAAACAACGAATTTTTATATTATTGTTTACTATTGATAAAAAATTTTAATGTTACCTTTTAGTTTTAAAAGAACTAGCTGATAATTTTACTCACAAATTTCTTTAACCAGTTTACTTAAATCTATTAATAGTACCACTTTTTATCATGTTTTTATATATATTTTTTCTATATAGCTAATTCTTATCACGTCATAACGTGGCCAAATGCTTTCTTAATACTTAAAAACATGCGCCATCGGGGATTGATGTGAGTTCTCAAGATTTCGGGGTCGGTACTCATAAATCATTCCAACGATTGTTGTGAATTTTAACATTGTACGTGTACATTGTAAAGTACGTGTTGTTGTTATTGATGTTCCAAATTTTTTCATTAGTATTTGGTGTAAAATAATAAATCTATTTTTGTTTTGTGTATAATAAAATTTTAAATTTAGGCCTACGTCCAAAGTGGACAACTATCGCCTGAAAAAAAGAAGCATTTAAAAGAATTAAAATGAACAACATAAAAAATGCGATAGTTTATTTTTTATTTACTACGTAATAAATACATAATAATCCATTGTGTATTTAATTTTTATTGATATTATATTTTGAGGAAACAAAGAAATAATTGCCAGACTTATATATATTTTGTGTACAAGAATCAAAAATTTTGTAGTTATTCTATCCGCAGATCTTGCGTCAATTGAGATATGAAGTTTAGACATCACGTCGTTTCGCGATTATCTGAACCAGTGAATTAGAGAGATTCATTAAGCTAATACTTTAATTAATACAGCTAATTATTATAAGTTCACTGATTTGCATTTATAGTCAGCACCTTAGTATAATAAAATAAAACTTATTTATCTGATTAAATCTGACTTTTGAAAGAAATGTTTTCTTATTTAATGAAGATATATAAAAAACGAAGTGAACTGTGTATTTGTAGATGCAGTAAGGGTTTTTTGTTTATGTTTTTTTGTAATGTTTTTATTTGTAATGTGCCTCGTGGTCGGCTTAACACTAAGGTATATTTTCGTGAAATAGCTTTATAAGGATGTTTCAAAATATGATACTCGAGAGTAGGTAATGGCAGCAGAGTCCTTCTGAGTATGTACTAGCTGGTAATTAAATTTAGGAGATCCACCTTCTCCATCCAAATTTTAGTACCCAAATGTATTTCTTTGTAAGCTTCTGCCATGTATCATTTGATGCGTGAATTTACTTAAGTAAGACACTTAAGTATTCATTCAGTTACTTCTTGATCCAGTGAACAAATAGCAGTTTGGAACTAATAGTGTTGGAATATAGGTCAAAGGGTTATTAAAAAGACAAACGAGGATTAATCTAATGCGCTAGAAGTTCTAGGAGTTAGTCTTTAGACAGCGAATTGCCTTAGGTTTGGAAGCTTTAATGTTTGCATTTGTTTTAAGTCAGTTAGTCGTATTTGAATTTATAAATCAATTTAACTTAAGATAAATAACTGCGCTCACGCCCGTAACTCAGAGGGGTAGGCAGAGATCATGGATTTCTATTTGGCGCTATCCTGGCACACCTATCCCGACTCTTCTACATTCATACGTCTACGCATGCATGCTCGTCGGATATGGGTATCTTAACACTGCCACTCACTTTTGCAATATAAATTTGTTTCGTTATTCTTTCTTCATTCATCCTTTCAACATGCCCGAACCACCGAAGCATACCTTTCTCAATTCTAGTACCATCATCTGCTTTTAAGCCAAACTTTTTCCTTATAATGCTATTTTTCAGGTTATCATTCAATATCACGCCTAACATACTTCTTAAGGATCTCAATGGCAATAACTCTACTAATATGCTTTTGCTGCCAAACCCAGCTCTCACTTCCATATATTAAAGTGGGGACTACTACAGCATTGTGTATCGCCAGACGAGCCTTCATACACCCATTCTGACTTCTCACTACTGTACCTTTAACCCCATTCATTTCATTTCCCGCATGCACTCGTCGTTCAAAATTTTTAATATACCTACTATCTCTACTAAACATACATCCCAAATACACAAACTCTTCCACCTGTTCCACTTCTTTACCGTTAAGATTTATTTCAATTATTGTCATACTTTGTTCTCTTTCAAGCACCATTACTTTTGTCTTATCTACATTCGTCTTCATGCCTTTACCTTCTAATGAATTATTCACTACATTCAGCATAAGTTGTAAGTCCTCCGCCGATGATGCAAACTCGACCTGGTTATCGGCATCCAAGAGACATTTTACAACTATATCACCATTATGAATCCATAATCTTCGTTTTTCTAAGCTTTTAAACAATCATTCACAAAGAGATTGAAAAACCACGGGCATGCTACTTTATCGATGCTAAACCAGTCTGAGTAGGCCCCGTTTATAACACAAACAGTAGAATCTTCATAAAGAGACTTTAGAGCTTGTATTAGATCACTGCTCAAACTCATTCGAGGTTCACCATAGATCATGTTTTAACTTGTTCATAGGCCTTTTCTAAATCTATGGAGGTGCAGAAAACTTTTTGGTTTATAGCCAAAAACTTTTCTGTGATCATACGTAAAGAAAAGATCGATCCATGCAATCCATTCCTTTCCTAAAACATGCTTGCACATCCCATATTTTTTCTGTTTCTTTCACGACTTTTTCAATCAGTACTTTAACATAAAGTTTTTCCACAATGCTGAGAAGGCTGATTCCTCGGTAATTTTTATAATCATGCTGTGACTATTTTTATTTTTATTTTTTATTTATTTAATTTGGCTTGCCAACAACATATGAAATGATACTTATCTTATAACATACACTTAATTTTAGGACGTAATAACATATTTCTTTTACAGTTGGCTGTAAAAGAAATATGTTATTACACAACATTCACAGAAAACAAAAGATACAAAACAAAACTGTGTAACTAATTAGCAAAGTAATAAGTATGTAGCTAGGACTATGATTGAACATTACAATCATTTAATTTGTTAATAACTTATAGTGCATAGAATAGATATAATTTAATCAGGATTATCACACACAACCACGACAATTTTTTTATAAAATGTAGTCGCAGAATTTGAAAAAATGTCTATCTCCGATATTTTATGTAGAATTTCATTACATTTACATGAGATTCTGTTCAAAGATGCATTTTTGCCAACATTCGTACGATATTGGTGAATATTAAACATATCCCTTCTCTTTAAATACCTTGTAGATGTGCTACGAGGGACTACTGGACTGTGTAATCAAGGTAACGCGAACATGCCTAGTCCTTATGCGCTAGATGTCTTGTAAAATTTTTGAACCTTTTCTATTCGATCTATGTGACACTGATACATCGGGTTACTGGGGAGGCGTATTAGAGCGCGCTCCTGATATATGCATTATAGAGTATTTTTAATGGCAGTACTGTTTGAAAGTCCCTGCAACATCTCTTAATAAATCTAAGGGTTCTTTTTGCTTTACCGACGATGTTATCAATATGGCCTACAAAAGAGAGTTTAGAATCAATATGAAATCCCAGAAAGCATATATGGGAAACCTCTAATAACACATTATCCAAAGAATATATAGAAGGAAATAGCCGAGATTTTTTGGTAAACTTTATGTGATAGCATTTCCCAGTATTCAAAACCATCTTATTTGTGAAGCACCATTTCTGAATAGAATTTAGATCATCCTGAAGTAAATTAATATCAACTAGGTTCTGTACACGTTTGTATATTTTGATGTCCTCGGCAAACATGGAACAATTACTGTAATGTATAACATTAGTAATATCGTTTACAAAAGCTAGAAATAATATAAGGCCCAGATGCGAGCCTTGCGGCACACCAGATGCAACAGAAAAAGTTATCTCACTTTCCAACTCCTTTTCCTCATGATTATCTGCCGTGTTTGATGCAGATGCCTCCTCACATTCAAACAGACATTCAAAATATCCCTTCCATCTCTTCATAATTGATTCTTCGTCATTCAGAAGGTCCCCATTATCAGCATGAGTGCACACCGTGTTAGCTTTCCTTGCGTTGTTGCTCTTGCTTATTCCACATACTTCGGTGGCAGCTTCCACTAATCCTTTATTTATTTTAGCCCAAGCACTCTCAACGTCCATTTCTTTCAAATTCTTTTCATTTAAATTGCTATTATTTTCTTCAAAATAACTTAAATATTTTTCAAAATAAAAATAAATTAAATTTGTTTATTTCAAACTACGTCCATATATACAATACTTAAAATAAAGTAATGACAATCCTTTACACCATATAATGTAAGTGATTATCTTAGGAGTTATCTCAAAATAAAAACTAAAACACGCGAAAATAAATATAACTCGAGTCTCTTACCGATGTTGGGATTGTTCTGTCGCCCTGTCTGTCGATTGTTGTTTGTTGGATCGACCGGGTATTTTATTTATTTTATTTTATTTAGAAAACAAACAGTGATAAATATTTACAAAAAATGAATAATAATAAATTAGATAACTAAACACCATTAACATGTTTTCGCATATAGTAAAAATTAGCAGTTAAGTATCACGAACAAAAAAGTAAGTAAAGTTATATTACGCATTCATCCACCTATTGATTATTTCATTCTTAATAGAAATTGGAGAAGAATAGAATAGATCTAAGTCATGAGAGTCAACCAGTCTATTAACTAAGCCTGCACATCTCACAAAGAAAGCGTTCCGTCTGTTATTAGTTGAACAATAGGGAATATTGATAAGGTTTAGTTTACGAACTGGCTTTGTGGGTACCCTAATTTCTATACTAGATAGAAGTTGTGGAGAGAGAGTATATCAATATATTGCGGGTATAGCAATTAATACAGCTAAGAAGGTTACAAAACATAATTCTAGGGCTTAATTCAAAGTTTGCGCGGTCCGCTAGTTACAAATAAACACAAATCATCTTGACTAACTTGAACAACCGAACAGGAATTATCGCCGTAGGGTGTTCGCGTAATCAAAAAAGTCGGATCATTTAATCGATCTATAAAGATCTAATACAATTAATGTTATTAATAGAATAAAGATATTTTTTCGCCATTTGTATGTATGTATTGTACTACATTAAATTCTTCAATTACATATATATGATACAACCAAAATCAGATCGATTTTTACGAAGGGCCTTGTAAATCTATTTGAAGAAGCACAGGGCTAGATAAGCACTAAAGGGACTTTTCTTTCGATTAATTTCCGGTGTAGACGGATAATGATCTAGATTTAGACTTTATCGAAAATATTTCTTAGCGCAGGTGAAAGTTTAACCTTTAAAGTATATTTTGGATATATAAAAACGAACGACTGAAGCAATTTATTTGCTTACTACATATAAGTGTGCGACTAGAAGACTGACTCCAAATGTTTGAACGGTCCACCACCAAATCAGAAATTGCACAGATTGAGATCTGGCAGTACCATCAAACACTGCAGAGTTAAGGCTTTAAAGGGTCAAAAAAGTATAAGCCATGGAGCTTAACTAGATATCCAACTAATATTTTAGGGATGATTCTCATTAGACCGGGTCGTTCTGACGGGGCAAGTTACATACATTTTATATGAAGCCACCGTTACACCGCGCACGTGCTGTGGACGGGCCGTGCGTAGTCCAGGGCCGGAAGACGCACGGCTATACCACAGTTGCGGCACGGTCCCGCCCCAGCACCTCACGTCCCGTTGTAATATCCATAATCTTTGGATTATGGATTTCCATTTGGCGCGATCCTGGCGCACCTCTCTCGCTTATCCTACATCCATGCATCTGCGCATATATAGATCGTCGGTTACGGGTATTGATAGTATCGCGCTTCTTTAGTATTATATTTTTTTTATTATATTATATATAAATAATAAAACTTTATTTGCAAAACTCAACAAATACTTAATGTAATCGTTTTCGACAAGTTTCACGAGAAAATATCCCACAAACAACAACAACATTGTAGTTCAGAGTTTCATTTCAGTTTTATAATACTCTTTTGCAATGTTTTTCTTTGATTAAAACTTTTTGAATTTAATTTGCAAGTAAAAATATTATTGCTACTACTAAACATAATTTTTTGATTATTGTTTTCGGTAGAAATAAAGAACAAAAAACACAAGGAGACGGGTAGGTAATTATTGATTCCTATCAATAATTTATGATATACTCGTAAGTAATCGTGGTATTTTTGGTAATCGGTCGTAAAAATGTCAACCAAGTAGTAGCCTCGGTACTAAGTTAGTTTGATTCCACGGTCGAGAACAATATTTGTGTAACCGGAAAACGTAAGATATATTATGTTTATTTATCTTATTGTTACGTTAGACTATTAGTAGTATAGTATACATATGTATAAATATTTGTTGTATATTTTCACACATAAATAAATACATATTTTCCTATTCATCTTTTGCCCTAATGACCTTTTAACGTCACCCACGAGACGAAGCTTATAGATAATGGGTTCGTCGAAGAAACGACGCCATGCGACGAAAACTTTAAATGATAAATCAACTGTGTACAGAGTTACCGAAGATTTGCTTATGAAGTACACTCCAATATTTCGTATTCATCGTGGAAATTATGATTAATTAGTCCTTTAGAGCAAAATATACATATACAGAATGTCCCAAAAATGATGCTATGCTTGCTAATGCTATTATTAAAGAGGATTGTTTTTAAACAAAATTCCTCATTAGCTGAATGAACGAACCTAAAAGTGAACTGCTAAATATTCCAAAATACAATATTTTTTTGCACTCATTTCCATGTTACGTAATTATGTTTCAATAATTGTCGTACCCAAAATATTTTGTTATTACTTGAACCGATTGCAAATTAAATATTCCTCGCGGTACACTAACCGTAGTGTTCCGTGTACCGACACAGAATTTATCGTTGTATATTATTGTTTGATGACAAAAGTTTTATAATTATTTCAACAACGAAATCACTTTTATTAACAGTTGAATAATAAATATCTTAATTTTTTATATCAAGTACATTTTTACAGAAGTGGACGAGCCAAGATCCAGGTGCAAAAAACATGTATCTGTCCCTAAAAAATTTCACGATTACAATCTTAGTAGAATATTTTAGATAATACACGCACGTTCTGTACTCTGATATACCCGATTCATCAACACTAACAACCAGCAAAGTACGCGACGATGAAGGGAAAGTTATTTACGAATTTACTTCTACATTACATCATACTCTCCATAGTTACAGAACAACTATAGATATATAATAAAAAAAGTATGAAACGGCAGTGTACAAAAAAAATAAATACAATAAAAACGATACTAGGATTTAAGTATTGTTTCTGTTATAATGAAACGATTTAAATTCTATATCCCTAGTTAACCAAGAAATAAAAGTAGTACGTGACCTGAAATAACATTATCAGGCATTTAAGTTTGATTGCCTCTCGAAATAGGAAAAGGTAAATGCAGGATAATTAAGCAATAACCTTTATAATTACCTAATAGTACGTTTCGACGCCTTTACAAAGGATCTGGTAATTTTTCACTTCAGTTTACAGACGAGTCTTTTCATGTCTTGTTCATTTCGGGAATCTAAATGCAAATAAATATATGGCCACAACCAATGTATGTATATAAAAGAATAAACTAGTAATATAAGAAGCGTTACGTTCTATTTTACAACTTAAATATTAAAAATATTTCTTTTAAGTTCGCCATATAAAACACTGACAAGGATGCTAGACGGGCAGCAGCGTCCCTTTTAGTATGGTGGAACATACTGCGATCGCCAACCCACCTGCCAAGCGTGGCGATTACGGCACAATCACCCAATGATTGACCGGAGGAGATCCGGCTGCCACAATCGACGATAACTGACCATGGCAACGTTAAACACGCGCACACTGCGGACGGACAAGAGGATCACTGAACTGGAAGAAGAATCGAGCAATTTACGACGGGACGTTATATGGTTATCTGAAGTCCGAAGAGAGGAAAACTCTGGTCTGGAAACTTGCTTTTCTTCCGAGAGGGAGACCAACAGTCCCAAGGTAGTATCGGGCTTATCATCCACAAGTCTATATGAAGATCTAGAGTATGGCGACCAGGGTAGCGTACCTTATACTCAGGATAATCAAACGGTTTTCGCTGAAGGTTATACAGGTTTAAGCACCGACTGCGACGCACTCCGACGACGAGGTTGAAAAAAGTTACAAAATCTATATACTACACCATTGTCATTGGGGATACGATGGATATGATGAACTCCTTCTTCAAGAAGCAAGAGTGATATAGGATGTGAATTCCCCATAGTGCTACAAAAATGAGATAGAAGTCATCATGATCATATTGACGAAGAAGAAATATTCAATGATCTCACAGTGATTAATGCGGTCAAAACCGGAAGTGATCACCGAATAGTCCGAAGTACATTGAATATCAACGTAAAGCTTGAGAGAAGTCAGCTGATGAAGTCTACGCCCCGGCTAATATCCATCTATATCCAAAAGCTTTCAGCTTGGACTTCAGAACTAGTTTTACTGAAACAGAATGACGACTTCGTGCAGGCTGTTCAGACAATGGGTTCTATTTTCTTCAAGGCCCACCGTACGAATGCGTCCAAGAAGCTCCCAGACTACACTGTTGAGCTCATGAAGGTAAGGCGAGAAATGATTCTGCACTCTTCATATGTTGCCGGAGATCAATGTTTTGGGCAAAGCCAGACGTCAAAGCTGAAGACTGAGGATTAAGAAGTACCGTATAATAATAAGGAGTCCGTAATGATGATCGGAAGCACCACTCTTAAAGTTGTTGATGAGCATGTCTACTTGGGACACACGGTCCAACTTCGAGAAGGGGATCAATCGCCGAATCCGACTCCGATAGGCAGCGTTCGGGAAGTTGTGGTATATCCTCACGTCCCAATATTAAACGCAATGTCTCAAGATGAAATACTTTTACAAGTGTATGTTGCCAGGGATGACATAGGATACTGAGACGTGGCCCCTCACTGCGAGCCCTATTAGGCGGCTCAAGGCCTCTCAAAGGGCAATGATCGCATCAGAATGATGTGATCCGCAGTAGAACCTCGGTAACCGACAATGCACAACACGAAGAATTGCAAACCTTAAGTGGCAATGAACCAGACACATTGCTCGCAGAACAGATGGTCGATGGGGCCAAAAGGTCGTAAAGTGGCCGCGTACAGGTCTACGCAGCGTAGGTAGGCCTATCAGACGGCGGACCGCTGGTCTGGTCAAAGTTGTGGGAGGTCTACGTCCAGCAGTGGACAAATATTAGCTGAAACGACAACGACGACATAAAATACTTAAAAAAAGAAACTTTTGCTTATTGTATTTGAAAATTGCCATCACTTTAATGAACAACAAGATAATCATGAGCCTATAGAAGTTTAGCTTGTCGTAGCCCTTTCGATTTTTTTAGCCAACTCACAGTGACTGTGCGTATTTGTGAAATAGAGGGGTACATAGGTCCGACGCTCAAGAAAAGAAACAATAATAAAATAAGAAACCCTACCGATGCAGCTTTTCATTACAAAATGATATATATCAGAGTCATTTTCCTGGGTTTCATTTAGGATGATTGATATCATGGGGGCTATATATTACACTGGGCTGTACATACAAGGGCTGAGATAATTTTTTGCTTTTATCCGGATATGAATTCACGTAATGCGCTCTTGAGTCCCACTATCTTAACATAATTATCTCTTTGTAGCAAATTAGAAGGAAAAAAAGTTATTTCGACAACGGTAGCATGAAATTTTTTCGACATAAAAATTAGAATAAAAATTAGTTAATTAACAATTTGTTATCTCCAGTGCAATGTATATAATTTTTATTGGTGAAGGTTAATTCTAATTATTACAACTCATTTCAAAGATTACATTTTCCGGACTATTTAATTTTAGTAAAAATAAATGGATTTAAGGCCTCGACTAGGGACTGTGACAAAATGAACATTTGTATGGCGCATACGCGGAGCTCCTGTAAACCTGAAACGAGCGACATTACTACCGGAAATCGTTTATTTGTCTGGAAATTTATTCGCATAAAAACCACTTTCTATATGTGTTTAAATGCACCTTAAACAACGAAAGGTATAGATTGCTATCTTTATAAGACTATAAAGGAATAGACTTTAATTCAATAATGATAAATAAAACAACTTGACAAATAATGTAATCAAATATTCCATTCATTTGTGTGTTATTGAAATTCTAAATTTACTAAAATGTATTATATTGAAACAAGTTATTTAATCAAATTTAAAAACATATGAAAACTGTTGACATCTATGTTATTTGTAAAAAGGGTTGTTGTTATTTGTAAAAAGGGACTCTTACAGTAGGTAACGCTTGCAAATTATTCTGTGAAAATATTTAGGTAAACCCATGAAATACTTTAACGTAAAAGCGAAATATATTTGATCCGGTTCCGTGGAACTCGTTATGGAATATCTCGAGGGTCGTATGTGCGTCGAAACGTTAGCGATTAACCCTTCGAAACTCCATTCGTTAGCATCGAAAACTTTTATTGATCGTATCATGTTAACAATTTTCAAAATTTCGTTACCTAAACTAAACTTGTATGTGATATCATACTAATGTAATGAACCTGAAAGTTTGTGAAATTGAATGGACGAATATATGTTACTCTTTCACGTAAACGCTGATGGTATTTGATAAAACTTTATTTAACAGGTTTTTAACGAAAGGAATTTAATAAAGCTTATGCAGCAAGATACGTAAGATAACGCAATCCACGTTACATTTACACGAGCCTTAAACAGCGGCCAGGATAATACTAAAGATTCAACCAGGCGACCGGCGTCTTCGTAGGCTAAAGGATAATTACCAATTTATGTAAATAAAATGTCAATATAAATCCTTTTTCATATTTTCAGGCATAATAATACTACCTAATTTATTAATATCATATTATTGAGGTGCTTTTATCCCGTCCTTAAATATTTAATATCTTTGACCACTCGTGTTGGGAAAATTCCCGTCGGTCTAATTACGTGCGTAACCGTTCCAAAACTTCAATCCCAATATTCAAAATGTTTCATCAAAATTCTCACGGCATTTATTCGTACGTGAATATAAAATTAAATATAACTTAACACATTTGTAATAAAGAAATGATGGTTTAATGAACTAAAAGAACACAAGGTTAAGTTTAGCGAGCTGATTTTTAATTATTTTTATAAAAGAAAAACTAGGTATTCATTTTTAAACTAGTTCCGTTCTTCAAACTTCAAATGAAAATATTTTTTCTATTCTGATCCTGTTCACGACTTTAGGACACGAGTTATTGGATGTATCGCCACAGAATACATACTACGTATCGCTCCTTGCTGAGTGTCTAACTTTTTTACGTACCTAATAAATATATATTTGAAAATCGAATAAATTAAAACTATAGTTGATAAAATGTAAAAACATTAGAGTACATTTTTCAAATTAGAGAAAAATCAAGACCGCGGTTACTCCGCGGTATTAACTTAAGTGTACAACTTTAACTTATCTGCTGAATTATTCATCCTAAAAAAGCTATAAATGACTTTTAGTTCCTTGCATGTACACAAATTATATCATTAATGTTTGGTAGCAAAATCGTTGTAAATATAATATTTTGTGCAAGACAGAAATTTATCTATTTCTTAGGCAAATTATGTAATATGAACTAGCTCTGTGTTTTAACAATTATGTCATTTAACTATGACGTAATATTTAATAAACTTTTTAAGTAATAAATCTCATCTTTGGCTCTGTGGCGGTCTTGATGGTTATTGTAACATGAAATATATTACGTTCTCACGAGTTGAGTTCAGCGAGTATTAAATACTTGTCTCGTTCCCTTCATTAATCACACTCACTTCAGCCAAGGGGATAATTTCACTTTACGCTTTTATTTTATTAAACGATTTTATAAGCAGACTTGTTGCTTTACTCATTTTTTTTCTCATTTTCTTGGATTTTTTTGTAATTCGATCCCGTGTATAGCACGTCGAAATATAGGTGTCCCTCTCGTTTGTTTACGGCCAACCTCGAGTAATTTATTTTATGTGTTTTTATATTCCTCGGAAACAGGTTATTTTCGGGATAAATGGTATATCATTTTCTGTACCCCTGACTGACAGTGTGTGAGAATTTCATGGTACGGTCGGTTGGCCGGTTAAGGCGTTACACCGTAACAATCTTAGATTCGCATTTATATTGTACAAATAAATAAAAATAAATGCTCGTTCATTTCTTAGCGCCAATAGCCTTATGGTTAAGGGCACGGCCTGCGAAATATGTACAACATGGTCATGAGTTCGAATCCGACTATTGTCGTGAACAATTTCCAACCAACTTTAAACTCGGTTGGGTTAGGTTAAAAGAAATATTAGTAAATTATTTCGAAAATCTACTAATATGCCCAAAGAGGTTGTCGTCAGGCAGGTGTAAAATAACTATAGCTAAAACCTATTTATTATGTATGGACTGCCGTTGTACTGTGCCAACTTCACATTAAAAAAATGGGAAAGGGTAGGGAGAAGAAGAAGAAGCTTGTACATTTGTCCTCTATACTTTCTTAAACCATTGATCAGATAGTGCCAGCCAACACCCAACCAATGCTTCAAGCATTGGTTGGGTGTTGGCTGAGGACGCCCGCAAAGGATTCTGGCCCAAAATATGTATCTAAATAAAAAAGTGTTTTTCAAAAAATCTATCTAAATAAAAAAATAATGTAGATAAAAAGTCATTTGTTTGTATGGTCGAAATGCCAAAAATCAAGAAGACTAACGGGATGGAAAAGTATTGCCACTACTGTGCATAAACTAAATACTTATCCCATACATTTTTTTTAAAAAGAAGAAAAGAAAATTAATATAATGCAAGAGTGAGTGGCACTGTCTCATTTACCGTACAAGTTATTCAAGTTTAGAAAAGTTGTTTACTTACTTTTATATTATAGAAAAGTTCCGCAGAACTTGGTTACCTCACTTTTTCTTGTAAAACTTTCTAAATGGGAACTCGGCTATTTCTTACATAAACGTTTCTATGAGGGAGTGAGTTCAGAATTAAAAAGAAATGTAAATTTGATGTAAACCATTCAATTTAGTAGCACTTTTGTATTAAAACAAGTTTTCAAATTGCGAACCCAGTTCAAGAACTGGTTACTTGTTCTGGTGTCTACACAGGTGTCCCACGGCGATGCCACGTGCAGGCGAAATACCTTAAATATTGTTCTTGTAGATAGAAGTGTTATTTAAAGGAAACTTCATTTTAATTTTAAAAAGATTTTGTGCTGTATTCAAAGATTAAAAAAAATTGCTGAGCGGAGAATAGATCCCGCAAATCTATACATATAATAAAAATGTAACTGATAGCTGTCTGTACATGGAAGGTATTTGAGAAAACCTATTCTTGGGGGCCTTCATAAACGCATTAAAACCCAAAACAATAAGTATTAGAATTTTTATCTGGTTGTCTGTGCGTTTCTTACCGCTAATCTCAGAAACGGCTTAACCGATTTGGGTGCGGTTTTCACTAATGTATTGTTGTAAGCTTCACTTAACATTTAGTGTTTGTTTTATCTTAATCGGTTTATAAATAACAATTTATATCAATTTAATTTTGCTACGGCCATACTATGTTGACCCACACAACAGGGCAACAAAAGGGCAGGGAGATGATAAAGCTACGTTAGTATTAAGTAGGTAATATTTCGTTTAAGTAAAATTGCAGGGCGGGTAAAACCGCGGGGCATTATTAGTAAAACAATTTTTTTTCTAACACCGATGGAAAAGTGTTACTCATAAAGATTGTTTCTTTCTAAATAATATATCATGTTAGGATAATAGGTGAAAGGAACACTATCAAATTATTACATGAGTTAAAATGTTTATACTGCACAACGATTCGACTTTTAGATCATTCTAAAAATAAATTTAGTTTTAATAATATTTAATGACAATAATCAGTTATTATTATGTCACTGGTAATCGCTACTAAAACACAATGGACACTAATTTTTGGGAAGTTAACTACAATATGACAAAAATGACATTGAACCATAGTCGACTCTCTTCCTTTCTGCCTGCAAGCTGGCAACGCATCTGTCATTCTACTTTTATTTATTTATGGTTAGTAAAATGGAGATACCACAACTTCCTATATGTAAAAAAAAAATATTGCCAGTCATTGAGGACTGACGTCAGAAGTGAAAACAACATCAAAAGCGACAAGGCCGACAACCACTTCCCTCACATTTCTGATTATATAACATAAAACAAAAAGTAAACAAATCCCCCTGTCAAACTGAGACTTTATTGCCTAGCAAGTTAGCAAGATATGTTGCTGGTGTATTATAACATGACTGATGTTCTAATTCGCTAGACGTCTCTGTGGAAATTAGATGCAAGAAGACGAATGGAATTAAGATTACCATTGTAAATTGTATACATTTCGTAAGCCGTCGACGCTGTGCTTAAGCTATTAATCTCAAACCAATTAAACTACATTATTTATGCAGCTTCTATAATTTATCTATTCTTTTATAGAGGCCGAGCTAACCATAAGAATAAGAACCAACAGAATTTTTAGTTCCAGTATAGACATGATTTTATTTTTATGACATGAAAAGAATTTTGATTCTTAGATCCACTTGTCGCCGAGTTCAATTTTCATAACGGAAAAACTAGGGTCAGTCAAGTAGGTGCCGTAGTGTGACTTTATTTTATTTCACTGTACTGTTTATAAGAATGCTCGTAAGATACTTTTAATTATTAAGCTATTGGGCGAATCCCTCCTGGCTGATCCTTGTTCAAAAACTTCACTTTCTACGTAAAATGTTACAACTGATTCAGTAATTATTAGTAAACAATATATCATAACTAAATATGTGGAGAATATTGCTACAAAGCGTCATGGAAAAGACAAACGGGGTCAAGTCCAACGATCAAGAAGCTCCCGAACTTAGTTTTAGATTACTAATGGACTTAGCGGAGAAACTTTACACTCAAATTGGTTTAAATTTAATTGTATTTTCTTGTTACGTTTACGAATATTGTTTAATTTAACGCGTAATAAATTATCATGCTGTTTTTTAGTATCCATTATAACCTTTTCCTTTCTTTCTGCTATAAAAGCCGACTTGTAATTGACTACCCAGGATTAAGCAGTTTTTCTTTGAGTGTTTTATAAGACCTTTTAAACACGCTACTTCAGGAGCTCCAGGAGGGGTAGCATGAATAGACCCGCCACAATAGGGAAATCTAGATTGGTCCCGAGCTGACTTCATCTAGTGGATCCCCGGAACTTCAAATCAAACAGGTCGTCGGTCCGTCTACGTTGCGTCGAGGTGTAGCCTATTAAAAGATTTTGTTAGGAGAGTGATATGTTCAGATATTAAATAGACCAACAACAATTGTACTTGTTGGGGGTTTTGTATGTGTAAGATGTATTGTATTGTGTAAGATGTAAATTGTTACCTCGTTTGCCTTCTTTTAAAACAAATCAACTTCGTTTATCAATACTTATTAAATGTGCTAGTTGAATATTGCGCCCTCTCTTTTGTTAAAAAAAAACAACTGCGATTTATTAATATGTAATATACATAGCTAGATCACTTTAGGTTTTGTAAACTTCTAATACAACATTTCTTTATATTCCGCTTTTTATTCGCAGATGACAGTTGAATGAATGAATCGAAAATATTGAACTTTATTTTGGAGTAGGTATTTTTATGTCAAAAATTAAATGCACATAGCGTCGTACGTGTTCAAATGCTATTAGGGTTGGCGAGTGATGGGAATTGCTTTGGACTATTCACCAACCACATTAGATCTCAAACGTGACTGAAGGTGGGACTGTTGCCTTTTACTGGGTACAAATTACATCACGTGTTTTATTTCCTTAGATTCCGAAAATAAATTCGCAGTAAAGTTTTGTGTAAGTCAGTTGAAAACCAAAATTAAGTCAAAAATAATACAATTTATTCGAAAAAATACTTCTTAAAGTTAAGACTAGCTTTTGTTGGACATTTCATCCATAGTAAAAAGTACTTCGATTCCTTTGTATTAACCAGGTAATACCAATATTTTGGTGTCAATAGCTTCAGCAGTCAGTTAAAAAAATCAACATTTTTTATTCTCATCTCGGCAATTTGAATGAAAACGGTGAAATTCATTAAAGAGTCGTAAGCTTTTTAAAATTTACTGATTTTACATTTTTTTTGTTAAAGTTTAATATTGCTAAAATTAAATACACAACCATCATGCCAAGGCATTAGCATAAATGAGATAGGAGTGATTTACTTGATTTGGACAAATCATTTTAGCTTTACCAGTCTGAAACTTTTCGACCTCTTTTCAAACGAGGCCCTTTCCTAAGTTTCAAGGATCGTATTACGTTACTTAATAAACTGGCGTGTGTCATTGTGGTCAATAACAATTATTTCGATATATATTAATACAACAAACGAAGTTAGTACAAAACAAACATAGTTTGTTAAAAAAATATGTATAATAATAATAATATAATAAATCAGCCTTATTAGTATGCTTCCCCACTGCAGGGACACAGGCATCCTCTACGAGAGAGGGAAAAAATATATGTTGGCCATTAATTATTTAAACAATTAAAGAGTGGTGAACAAAAAATACTTATATATATCGCCAAACGATTGGGAACTTCGTCAGTTTATAATCAGACTGATAGGCATATCATTATATAACTTATTCTACTGGTTTACTAGTGAATATAAGAATACGTAATACCCGTACAAATTAACTTCAGACCTGAGACCGATGACGTCACAACGCACATTTTATGAAAAATCAAACGTGTGAAATGGTGTAACGAGATTATCAAACATAGTACAGCTTCATCGTTCGTTGCGTAGGCCACGTGTTATAAAATAGAAGATTTTATTACCCATGAAGTACATGCGGCAAGGGCATTGATAACAGTTTTTTTAAAAAGTTTTTCTTCGTGTTAGCTTAGAGTTCAAACAGTATGTTTATATTTTGTATTAACTGGTTTT
>JWHW01033233.1:4799-14808 GCA_000931545.1 Papilio glaucus | reverse complement strand
AAACTATCTGTTGCTCGTATTCGTTTCTCATTTTCCATGCTAAATTTTAAGAATTAACGTTAAATGATTCCGCGTATAACCTCAAATTATAGTTAACATGTGTTAGAAAGTTGATATTGTTAAACATGATACATTACCGTGGACACCTATAATGTAAATGAAGGGTTTATGTACCTCGGGAACAGTTTTATTTTCGGGATCGGAGCCTTTTATATCATTTTCTGAATTTCTTGGCAATGTGTGTAGAAAATTTCATGAGGATCGGTCGAGTCGTTAGAGCGTAACAAACAACCTCACATTCGTATTTATAATATTAGTTATGATTATTACAAGGAACAGGAGCATATTATAACTATTACTATAATAATAATATTAAATTTTAAAATACAATAATAACTAATATTTAATTTTGAAATACAATAATAACATATAGGTGTACTCGTTTAGCGTGACGCTGACAACATTTTGTCGAACTTACAATAAACGTCAACATGTCAAGGACGGGGAATGTCATTACATACATTAAAAAAATAGGCACGGAAATGTTTTTTTCGCGTCTATCATAGGCGTAAATCAATGGAAGTCCAGTTTATCGTATAACCCCAGAATTTGTGTACGACATGCATATGTGATGACATCATTAACATAAATTTGGTGATTACTAATCTTTCAATAAAATACAGTTTTGAAGAAATTTCTTATATCCAACCAAGAGCGTAACGACTTCTCGATACGTCCGCACGGTTCGACGATTCGAGCGATACTGCTTCCTTGCAGCCGGTGAGCGTTTATTTGTACCCTCAAAACAAGACTTCCAAAAACATGTGTTTTAATTTATAGCTTCAACAGGAACAAGCGTTTGCTTATTAAAGTATTTGAGAAATCACTTACTAACTTTAGTCTTAGAGACTATAATGAATTATATTTTTAACAATCATGTGAATTTATAACGCGGCTGCACCGATTCTGACTCTTATTTAAATTTTTACTTTAAATTAACAACAACTTTTAAGTACTTTCTTAAAAACAGCAACTTATTACTAGGAAACTTAATTTAAATTAGCAATGAGTAAATGGCGTTGCGCCGATATACATTACAGAGTGCGTAATGTAAAATTATTCACTTATAAATGAAAAATATAATATAAAGGATACCATAAGCTTTAATTGAAGTTTTTAATTAAAAAATATTGAATTTTCCATCGTCTCAATGTTACTACAGCCTTTATGTCTTTCAGGTAAGCAATAAAAACTTTGTTATTTACTGTTCCTAGTATGGCCTGCTTGAACTTTCTTTCTCATAGGCCCTTTTCAAAGGTAATCTTGTTTAACTTTACAAGTAAAAGGTCAGAATAATAATTTAATGGATAGAAAATGTTGTATACAACTTAGGTTACATAACCACTGTGTATAGTGCCACATTAACATGCTTTTATTCTTGATGAACTTCTCGCTTCTTCTTTTTTCTCCTTTAATGGCCTGGGGAGATGATCATGTACCAGCGTGTGGTACTTGATCATGTGAATCATGTGATCATGAAAGTGAGTGGAGCCTAAACATAATCCTTCTCCCCTTCTTTTAGAAGCAAAAGATAGGAAGGGGAAGAGGATTGGGGTGGTTAGAAATATCCTTTTTCCTGTCTAACCTCTCCTCTGAAAATTAAAGGTAAGCAATGCATCTGCAACTCATTTGCTTGGTGTGGATGCCTATGGGTAGCGATCACTTAACATCAGGTAAACCACTCGTTTGTCAACCGTCTTCTCCCATAAATAAAAAATTGGTTAAGACTGTTTGAATTGAATTTCTGTCTGCACTTTAAACTTTAAGTATAGATTAATATGATCCTTAATGGATAATAATCTTATAATCCATTAAGGATGATAATTAAGTCACAATTCTCAGTTAAAAAATAATTACGTAACAAAGATATTTCAATAGAGAGATGAAATATAACGAAATAAAAGATAAATATTTCAGTAAAGGCAATGAAACTCAATTTATAACCGATTTTCTTCAGTGAGCCGCAGGAGATTTAGACAATTGATATCCTTTGATTTCAATCTCGACAATTTGTCTTACATTACTTTACACCTGCGTTAAAAAACGATTCGGTTTTAATTTCTTTTCTTGTTACTTAACGAATATTTGGTGTTTCTGGAATTATTTCATTTATATCAGATTTAACGAACAAATAAAAGAACAATAGATATCCCTTTTATAAATCGCTTGGAGCACGATGTTAAGCAACAAACATAAAAACATCAAAATATAATATTTGCAGGTGCGTTGCTAGTACTTTCGAAGGGGGGTGAGGGGATTTGGCAATGTTTTTATGGGAGAAGGTGGCAAACGAACAAGCGGTTCACTTGATAATAAATTACTTCTACCCAGAGGCAACCGCAAGAAGCTTTGAACAAGATGATTTGCCAATGCATTGCCTACCTTTAATGGACAAAGGAGGGGATAGACAGGAAGAAAGATATTTCCTTTTCCCATTCATTCTCTCCTCGTCCAATCATCTTCTCCTTTATCATGAGTATTGGCAGTGGCGTGTGTGTGTGTGAACGACGCTACGCCTGCATAACGAGGAACTGGTTATAAATTAATTACTAGGATTAACAAAGTTAAAAATTAAATAAATAAAAAATTATATGTACATATGAATATATTGTCGGTTAGATTGCTATATATGAACCCAAGATTCAAGTCGCTTAGTCCGAGAGTTAGGTATATAGAACAAAAAGTTGGAGACGAGTAGTTGGTAGACTTATCACAAGAATGTCAGTAATTTTGTTTTCATTAGCTTGCGTTCTTTCTCGTCATGCATGCAAGTACTTGCACAAGTTGTAAAACGTGTTCATCAACATGTAAATTGTGAAAGGATTTTTAAATTCACCACTGAATGTCTTATTTGAGTAAAATCACAACGACGTTGTCGTAATCAAGTAATTTTGGTAACATTTACGAAATATACGTTGCTAGAACATTTGAAGTTCTACGACGTTGCCCGTTACAATACCTCCATTTCATTAACGTAGCTCAAAGGGGCTGTGCAATTTTCTATCGGCCATTTTCATTTGGTAGGAGCCTTCAGCGAAATTATTCTCACAGTGCCCCACGTGTACGTTGTCTTATATCTAACGAATTTTCTAATTCATTAAAGTGCAGAGTTAACAGTTGCTACTGCTAAATAAAAAGTAGTATATAAAAATCAATGTTTGTAGGTATGTTTGTTGTTTGTCTTCTAAGCGATCGAAAACCATTGACCAGATTGTCATTAAACTTTGGTAAGGTGTTCTAACGAAAGGCTTGTGGAGAAAAAATCTTTATAAAAATGTTTCTTATTCTTAGTGATTTTTTTTACTTTCTCAGTGCTTTGACTTATTTGAAAAGACGTGATTAAAATAAAATCAGTTGTATAGATTAAAATTATAGTTATTAATTAAACCTTTTGTACGATTTGATATTATTTTAACATATTTTAATAAATTTCAATAAACAGATAATACAAACAAACGCCACAAAACACTTTTTTACTTTACGTGGCATTGCAAAGCATGCCGTGTGCAGCTAGTATGTTAAAAAACTTTATCTTAATGTGGTAATTATAAATCAGGTTAGACTTAAAAATTATAGTATTAACAATGATTTTACAAAAATCATATTCTTTATCTGCGTGAACTCTGTGTCATGCTTATCTTTTTAAGAATAGCTTGTGGAGTTAAATAGTTTATGGTTAAAACACTCTAAAAATATCTTAACGCCCTAACCTGTTCGGTCTTTAGCATCCACAAATATGCTACTTCTATTGACTTAAAAGTCATGAGAGTTTCAATTTATTAATTTAAAAATATAAATCAGAATACATTCTAGTAATCTCGAAATTTAACGCATTGTTTGCAACAGTAAAATATTATGGACCGAAAAGAAAGTTAAGTCTTCGTTAAATTTATTCATATCAAGTCGAAGTCACAATTTGTATTCCGAGCGTACCCCGAATACTTCAAAAGGAAATGTTTGATGTTTTGCATAATAAAGGAATTATTTATAATCATATCAAAATAAGTGACATTAAATTTACCTAGGAGAAGACAGATAGAGGAGAAAAAATGACAGATGAAGAAAAACAATTTGACAGATGACAGATTGAAGAAATCTATTGTAAGTATTATTATCATATCACATGTATTGCCTAACAACGGACTATACGGATTTCTATGACTCTTTTGGGGCGCTTATTTTTAACGATTTTAGCTATCTTTAAATTCACCTACATAAAATTGATGCAGTTCGTGATTGTATTTATTTCTTCTGTCAAGCAGTGACGCGCAAACCTTATCCCAATGACTACTATTTAAAGACTTGGAATGCAAGTAAAACTCCCGTATTGTTATCTGATCGTAATTCATAGTGTGTTTGATCCCGTGGTCTCATGAATCTGAGAGAGCTGAAACTGCGATCGATAGCTTCTGAATGAAATTAAATTTAATAGGACAAAATCGTAGCATAAAATATTTTTCATCATATTGCTTTGTACTTACTCAGTATGTTTACAACTTCCTTAATTTTGAATTTTAGAAAGGAGATTAATTAATAACTAAACATAATTACAGTGCTCTTTTCTCGCAATGCTCATGAAACATATTTTACGAAATAAGCCAAAGTTTTATAACAACAAAGTTGCGAACATACGCGTCCTGAACTTTACACATTCCTTACAACTAGTTCTTTAAAGTTTGTACAGTGTAGTTTGACAACTGTTATATTTTAGCAAAGTATCTTAATAAAATTATAGTTATAGCTTCAAAATAATTCCTACTAATATATCGCGTGTGTGACATTATATGATTACGTCAGTACCAAGCAATATGTACCTAGCTCACGCGTATTGGTACATTTACGAGTTTTGATTTAATATACATTGTATAAATCTCCACTAATATTGATACCTTGTCGCTTTCATCCTGTGGACTCCCGCAACATTGACTATATCGTAGATTTATCTGGTGGGATACCTCTCTAAACTTGATAATTTTAGAGTTTTAAATTATTACACGATACTTCGAAAATTTTTAAAATAAAAACTCATTTAAAGTTCAGCCAATATACCTGTATTAATTAGCTTGCCTAAAGTTTTTATGTTTACACAGATTGTTAAACAATGTTTTTACATTAACTTCAAATAGAAGTACAATATAAAGTACGAAAATTTTTTGACTGCAGTATTTTAATTTATTTATTGTAAATGTATATTGTTTTAATGTATATATAATAATGTGATTACTGTGATACTAGGTTTAAGAGTATAGTTTAAGTTTTAAATATAAATAAAAATATAATTGAAGAACTTATTACCAGCACCTAAGGTCCCTGACCTTCAACATGTTAGGGGAACGAGAGATTTTTTTTACTTAGTCCTGATCAGGACTATCAGGTTAAGAAAAAACTATTTCATTTTAAGATTGACAATAACGTCATCTAGTGGTAGTAGTAGTAGTAAAAAATAAAATAATAGGCGCTTTACGTACCGGGAACTTTGCGTGTTTTGTTAAACGCAGTTTAATCGATTAGTCATGTCATTTTAATATGCTGTCCATGTTCATGTCACTTTTCTGAAGTTAGACCTGTAAATCATCATATTTCTTAAAAGTGTGTATGATAGAAAACCTAAAAATTAGAAGAAGGGAATTTGCTCTGAATACCTACTGTTTTAGCTTTTAATTAAAATAATGTAATACAGGGGTGCTTCGACGTGCCTTTAATCAAGTCTTAGTGATTACAACTTGTCCATGTAAGTATTAATATGACAAGTAAGTCAGTAAGGTCCACCCTAAAATAAAATGTTGTCAAATTCTAAATCCAATGCCCACATTTTTACATTATAATATATTTTCAAGACCGCTTTTATACCAGAAATTCCACCATTTATCAACTAGTATATCCTTTTCAAGCCAATTTGCATTGCATTTAAAATATGCTTTTTATATGTTTAAAAACTACTTTGAAATAGTTGTTTCAATAAACATCACATTACGTGCTACAAACTTTACTCGGGTTTAACATAGTTGAAACATTAATAAGACAGCAACATGTGTAAGTATGTTGTTTAGAATCCAAATTTTGTATGTAAAGTTTAACTAATTTAATATTAAAACAAGTTTTACAATTAACCAGAGTTTTGCTCTACGTATCTGTTCCGTTATTACAATATTTAAGGATATAAGTTAGTACGATCAGTAACAATATATTCATAAATTAAATTTAAAAAGAAAAAATATATTGCATTCTAATGTTAAGTTCTGACGTGGTGTCTTATTATTTATTTTAAAAGTTGGTGTCGGTTATCGGCAAAGAAATATTTTGATTGACTTAACCTTGGTGCTACTTGGTAACCAACCGCTGGTGGCTCTCGAAAAGATGCTAAACGAGACTGTCCGTTTTCATAGTTCCTACATAACATTAGTAATTGTTCAAAAGATGAGATCTGTGGAGACAACGCTAGAATATTAGCATAGCAAGGCCGAATGTTTTGCAAGATAATCTCCAGCTTATCCTCGTCGGTAAGATGCTTCGTTAAGCGTGAAAACATACCTGACAGAATCAATAAGTAAATAGAAATGTTATCTGTTTTTCCTTGAGTTCTAGAACGAATCTCTGCTACTAAACGATAAACATAATCTGCCTTATCAAAGTCCTGTTTTAAGAGTATAGTTAATTCATCCCAGGTAGTCACTTCTGAACCAATGCAAGGCATCCCCAAAGAAAATATTAGTGACGAAAGCTAACAACTTTGACCCCGCGATATCGCTTGCTTCACTAAATTCGTTGCGTTTGTTGGATAAAAGAACGGACACAAGAATTGCCGTGATATTTTAATTTTCCGAGTTCGAAAGAAATCTTGATGCCGCCTTCACAAGTAACAGTAACGTTAAGTGGTAATGACGTGGGCAGTTTTCCAGAACTCGAGTCAACTATCTCAAGAGGATCAATGCTCTTTGTCTTTAAAGTTAATAGTTTCTTATAAAAATCTTTGAAAAGTTCGTTCGGTTTCTGCTTCCGCGGCGTTTGTTACTCCCCTGATATGGCCGATGTCCGGTGGCCCCCAGGCGGAGGATGAGCAGTGGTGGGACACGGAGCGGCAGGGCAGACGGCAAGAAGGCCTTAGCCGGCGCTCCCTCAGCAGCTAAGCGGCGGCAGTAGGAAGCTGCGATGACACTTCAGCTATGCTCTCCAGCAGCAGAAAGCTGAGCAAGTACCAGGCTTAAGCATAAGCTTTGCTATAAACTTGCTCTGTATTACGGGAACGGGTTTCCTTTTTTTGTTGGGAGTAGGAACCTAGGGCGTAAGGGCATCCCCTTAGCCCTGCGGGACGGTACATGCGAAAAAAGGTCAAAACCGATTGTTCTACTGCATCACAAGGTGTTTTGTGATACGCATTCGCACCAAAGCCCACGGGACTACTTCCACGAGCATCCATGGGAGTAGCAGTCATCTTGCCCTTGGATCTTCAGATTCAGGTTCTATCAAATAAAATGAGAAAATAACTGTCACTACGATGAAGAGAATCGGAACGATTATTCGAAACTCACAAATTTCCACACCCAGCTGATCGAAAACAACCGTAGTACGGCAAAGTTAAGACTCAAAAAAACTTCAATAAGCTGATTAAAAGCTATCATCATGACCTTCACTGATGAGAGTAAGCTTTCCAGCTTTCAATTTCACACTTTCACCCTTCCGGGTGGCCGCGAGAAACGAGGCCTTTATATAGGAATAGCGAGATACTGCAGTCTGTTCCATGAAAAAATGGTGGCAATTCGAAAAGCCCTCGAATCTTTCACTACCACCCTAAGAAAATACACACAAATGACACTTCTTAGCCACTCCAGATCTGCGCTGCAGTGCATATGTGATCCAGCTTCCCCCCATCCACTGGCTGCTGAAATCAAAACCCAGATCTCAGATGTAAATCAGGATGGTGTGATTGTTCACCCAGCCTGGATAAAAGCACATGAGGGATTACTACTCAGTGAACTATCTAGCTAATAAGGTCGCATTCACAACAACTTTTTGCTTGCGTTTTGTTTTTTTTTATAATGTTCCGTACTCTTTAATTTTGAATGTTCCTATGAGTTTACACAATTTAAGTAGTAATTAGGAATCAATGTTTTACGTTACTTGATTTTTTTACATTACAATTCGTACGCATTAAGTAGTCAGTTTTTTTGATCAAAAACGAAAATTTCTAACTAAGCCCAAAGTCATTCATTTCTGTGAACAAACTTTTGTGACAACATACTTTTTGAAAAATTAAAAATTAAATCAAAAAGAATAGAAGAAATCGTCTTGAAAGTATAAATTAGCAGATTTTGTTTGTTTACCTTAAACCCATACCATACAGTCATTATAGGCAAGAGGTTAATAAATGTTTATTATTAATTTTATTGTTTGTTACCAGTTTACAAAAAGCTTCCGTGTGGTGCCGAAGTCTGACATTTTAAAAGTATGTTTAAGTTCCCTGGTAGTCTGAGACGGTTTATTTCTGGTGTCTTTGGGAAGTGACAAAAATTTATTATAGATAAACCCAAATAATGTAGATGGTCGTGTTGTAAACAATTCATACTGCGTATTATTGCGCGGAGAACTGCAAAAGCGTTCTGTATATACACACGCAATGATATCGCGTCCGCGCAGTGCATATAGTAACTGCGAGAGTGAAGCCACCGCACCGTGAACATTCGCTGCGATTTGACGGCTGCCGCTTCCCCAGTCGCCGTGGGGCGTATAAAAGTTTTTTCGTACATATTATCGAGTCCGCTACATGCGACTATCCTTATCCGTAAGCAAGGCATTCTTAGTCAACTATCGCAGTAACAAAAGTCGGACGTGCAGACTTTTGTTACGTACGTAGCGTAGTATTATTTGGGAATATTACATTCGAAAGTCGTTATTTTGCTTAAACATCCGTATATGTTTATAACAACATTTACATACTATTAACATACATATGTTTTTCTGTAAATAAGTGTAAATATTTTCTAATATTGTCATGATTATTTATTTAAGATGATTGGAACGTTTGCGAAAAATAAACACCCTTAAAAATCTAATAGATAAGTCAATATGAAGTTAAACGAAAATAGACCGAGGTTATATATGTATTGGAAAGAGGTAGTAAATCCATTAAGCTAAAAAAGTTTCTTGAAAAGGGTCGTCCAATGTTAGAACCCTAACCATTAATAGATTTTTTATTTAATAAATAAAGTCTTGTTAGATAAAACATTGCTTTTTTTTAAAATTTACCTTTAACGTTGAAAGTAATGACAGTTTCTTTTATCTTTTTTGATTGATCGTATCCTTCATGTAACAAACATAAAAAGAAAAGAAAAAAGAAAAAACATACACACGAATTGATAACCTTCTCCTTTTTGAAGTCGGTTAAAAATAACAATATATTAACTTAAAGTTAGTACTAAAGTCATAACTATTGTTCATCGTCGTTCCCTCTCTCGGAGAGGAAGTCTTTGTCCCTGCAGTGGGGAAACATACTTAAAAAGGTTGATTTAAAAAAATCATCAAATCAGCTGCTATATTCTTTTAGCACTATCATGTATTCTTGTTGGCTATGCTAGGATTTATTGGCAAGAAATATTTTGTGTTTCAAATACTTTCATTTTTTTAAGTACAACTCATGCGTAAATCAAAATAGCATATTATTTAATTACATAAATTGCTGCAGAAAGAAGCTTCAATATTCTCAAATTTATTCATATCACCATGGGCGTACAATTTGCATTTTGAACTTAATTTTAATATCTAAGAAAACGGCACGTTTTGAATAATAAAATCGTTATTTAAATAAAGTTAAAAGAGATGATCTGTGGTCAACCTTGGTTGAGTTTGGATTGAACAGTGAACCTTATACAAGCATTAAAGTCTCTTTATAAAGATTCTTCTGCTTGTGTTAGGATTAACGGGACCTACTCAGACTGGTTTAGCATCAATAAAG
>JWHW01033210.1:33003-48863 GCA_000931545.1 Papilio glaucus | reverse complement strand
GTGGCTTTTAATAGTATGTTTTTCAGGGGACGCGGGTCACCTGTACCGGTACTACCCATTACCATCCATAGCTAGTATTGTTGACAAGCTTGTTTGCCTTGTATAAAAGTTGAGGACTGTATCTACATAGGTACATCTATAGTTATATGTATATAAAAGAAGAAACTGACGTGCTTATATATAAACGCACAGCTCTAACTACTGGGCCTAGAGATTTGAAATTTTGAAGAGAATTCTGTTATTACGTAGGCGAGCTCTAAGAAATTTATCCCCCTAAAGGCCTAAAGTAGGGGATGAAAAGTTGTAAATATAGAAATATAATCCAACGTAAGTTGATTTCAGATCTATAGTGATCATTCAGGTTAAATGGGTTCAGCTTAGGCTGGACATTGTTAAATTGCACGGCGGGTTAAACCGCGGGGCTCAGCTTGTTCATATAATAACTAGTGATTAACTGACTGAATTAATAAATTTAAAGGATATTCAAATAGAAGGTTATTTTTTAATGTTTTAATAAAAAACTTATAAGGTTCAAATACTTTTATTTTATTACAAAGTAACGTCTTATTTGAACACCCTATAAAAGGGAAGACGATGAAGATAATAAATGAGGCAGGTCAGACGATAATTCCCGGTGGGGTTCTTGGTGTCTTGGTCGACGATGGTCTTCGCTGACGCCACCGCTTCCCGCAGCCCGCTCGCAAGTGGCGGGGTCGAGTACAAGGACGATAATTACGTATTCGTTGCAGTCTTCTTTTGTTGAAAAGAGAAGAAGGCAGTAGATAAGGTAAAGGAGAAGGAAGGGATTGTAAGGGAATGATCTGAGATACCACATTCATCAAAACAAATTGAGATGAGTCATTCATACAGCTGCCACTACTGACAGTAAACTGTCTATTCCGAATAAAAAGTCTTAAGTTATAATGTAAGATAACAAACATACAGTATTCTAACTTCATTATATATGCGAATGTGAGAGTTATATGTGGAATCAACTTACAAGAAATTACAGTGTGGAAAATGAGAAAGGAATGCGTGCGAAGCCGCGGGCAATAGCTAGTAATATATATTTCAATAATACATCATAAATCCATTAACAGGATAGCAGAGACGTGTGTAGTTGCTTCGTATACATTCCATTTTGTATTAAATTGACGACAATATATTACAGAGTAATTTCGAGCAGGTAATTTGTTATAACATTTCATTAAATACCTACAATATTAATATGTATGTTATATATTTGAAATAACAGCAGTATAACCTTGGGGTAGTCAGAAATGACAATTTTTTTTTTCTCAAAGTCAATTTTACTATATTTTATATTAAAATCTCTCACCAATCTTAAACCTGAAGCTCACGGAACTCTCGACCTCATCTTTCCAGTGATACCTGGGAAGCTGCAGGATAAGGAGAGTGGAGGTGCTTGAACTCCATTTGAGTCACTGGGCCAATAACTAATTAGATAGTTATTTTAAATCAAAATTAGTTTTTACTTGTACACGTACCTCGCACTATTTAAACCTATGTAATAAAATTGAAAATGCCATACGATCCTTTTATCTATTACCTTTGTATTTAGATCCTTTTTAGTTACTCCATGTTTTTCATTACCTACCTATACCTCCTATAGATGAAAACCCTTATTTGAAAAGTATTTAACTCAAGGCAGAGATTGTAAAACGGAAATACTACTACGACCAACCCTTGTTTTGAAAACTATAGCAAATGTTCTCGTCTTGTGATGTGAAGAGACATAAAAACTAAAAAGGTTGAATTAAATAGAAAAGTTTGGCTGCAATTCAGTGTAGATTGTCCGCCATTGTCCTTCGCCTAACTGCTGTTATTTTTTTTCTAATTCTTAAAAACTCAATGCTTCTTTCGTTTGTCTTATTTAATTACTCATTGTTCAGTGTTCTAAAATCTATCAAGAGTAATTGTAAATAAATGAAAGTTAAATTAAATTAAATATAACAAAAACTTTAAATACGAACTGCGTGAGACAAATCCGTGCCTATAATTATTTAAATATTTCCGATGTTTTCGTTTTACATATTCTTCTTCTGTTTAATCGATAGTAGTCCACTGCTCGTAGGCCTCCCCTATTGATCGGTCACCTACCCTCATCCATTGGGCTCCCACGACCTTATGCATATTAATATAATTTAACCTTTAAATAGTCACTAGCGGACCGCCCAGGTTACATACTAAAAAAAGAAAAAAAGTTTAGTACTTTCTGAGTTTATCCCGGACAAACATCGTGACATGAGATTTGTATATGATGTCTATAGCACACATCGATAATACATCTTTCTAACAGTGAAAGAATTTTCAAAATCGGTTCAGTAGATCCGGAGATTACCCCCGACAAACTCACAAACTTTACCTCTTTATAATATTAGTATAAATTTCTTTATCTTCGACGTAATTCTCGTTAAGTTCTCATAAACAGCTGACGCTAGTTCATGAGCCAGGGAATATTTTACTTGATTTTAACTTTACGTATAATAAAAATGTAACTGATCGATGTCTTTACTTGGAAGATATTTGAGAAAATGTATGTATTTTCGGAGAAGTAGTTGCTGGTAACCTTATTGACGGTTCTTACAGCTTCATCGAATACAGGGCTCGCGATCCGAATGATCTTGAGCTAAAAATAAAGATTCTAGGTCCCTAATGTAATATAGGGGCCTAGTTGCTGGATTTAGCAGCTATCGGTCTGGGATATTTGAGAAAAACTATTATTAGGGGCCTTCATAAACTCAATAGAACCCAAAACAATGATTATTAGAATTTTTGTCTGTTTGTCTATCTTACCGGTAATCTCTGAAACGGCTAAACCGATTTGGGTGCGGTTTTCACTTTTGTATTGTGGTAAGCCTAACTTACCATTTAGTGTTTATTTTATCTTAATCGGTTTATAAATAAAAAAGATAAATCAATTTAACTGGTACTGTGTCGACCGCATATACGCGGGAAAAGGGCAGTGTGATGATGATGGGTTACGGTACTATCATTTGTAGGGCGGGTGAATCCTCGGGGTACAGCTAGGTATTACTGTTAATATACGATTTTAATTTATTATAATTTTTTCGCCATAGTGTAAATACCACCATCTTTTACTATGCGAACTATTTTCGGACTTTATGTGGACTTTCTCTACCATTATTCGTCTGAGTGCCGTTATTACATAACATAGGTCCGTTTATCGCCCAACCAAAGGTTGTACCTGGCCCATAAAATAAATTCAATAGCTCGTTTACCGAGACATCTTAGGGAAACGCTGACCGGGTCAATGTGGAGTGGGCGTACTGTGGGGCCATGAAACCAGCGTTTGAAACCATGTATATCATTTTAAATCAGATATTGTGAAGAATGAGATGAGGCTCTCTTTACCTAGTGGCGTCAACAGGAATTCAAATCCTTATTTATTCTGTTGTGAAAAGTCCACTATGCTCATAACAGCTCAGTAAGGTTTTGACTTAGGATTCAATAGTGTGAGATTTACTGCCCACCCAGCCAACGGAGAGTATACTTTTGTCGAATTACATAGAGTAATTTTTGAACAGTATGCCATTTCATTTTCCAAAACATATTCCATGTACTGTGTGCAAAATAAAATGACAAATAAAACTGTATGTGTAGACACGGCAGAGGACATGAAAGGCGGCATTAGCGGACGGACTGATTTATTATTTAATATGTCAATGCACATTCATACAAACTACCTACATTATACTTCTATACTATTTATCTACCTTTAAACATACCATTTATTCTACACTATAACATGGAATGGGATACACCCACATATTTAATAATATATTAATAACTAGAAGTGCGCTGCGGTTTCAGCCATCCTGCAATTTTACCTAAACGAAATGATATTACCTACTTAATAGTAATCTAAATAATAGTACTCTTATTATATAGCATTTTTATCGAATAAATGATTCTTTAAATTGATATAACTTTTTTATTTATAAGCCCATTGACATAAAATAAACACTAAATGTTAAGTGAAGCTAACCACAATACATTAGTGAAAACCGCACCCAAATCGGTTAAGCCGTTTCTGAGATTAGCTGTAACAAACGCCTGTGCGTTTTTGAACTGTTTGTCTGTACAAACAGTCAAACTGACAAAAATTCTAATAATCATTGTTTTAGGTTTTATTGCGTTTATGAAGGCCCCCAATAACAGTTTTTTCTCAAATATCTTCCATGTACAGACAACGATCAGTTACATTTTTATTATATGTATAGATAACACTAATTTACGTCTCAACTCCTTACGGGCGCCCTTGATTCTACAGCGACCGTCGTAGTATACAACATACCTTACGCATAATCTTTTTTGCACGCTGTATAAACCCGCAGCTATGACGAAAGTAAATAGTAAGTCAATTACTATGCACAAAAGAATTGGTTTCGCTTTTTTGGATAATACAAATATTTAACTTCTTATACCGCGTTTTTCGTGGCCTCAAAATAATAATCATTTTAAACTGACGAGTTTTCGATATCAAGTAAATTAAAATGTTCTTCATGAAAAATGTTTTAGGCTATCGTTCTGTAATAAATCATGATTTCAATCATAAGCTCACAACCTATGAAATGTAGTCTTTTCATACTGGAAACGAAAATTTACTTCAAGGAAGTAGGTATTTCAAAGTAGGTAGACCTAAATTATAGTTTCTGTTATAAAATCTAGGGATTATTTTATAGGAATGGTATTTAAATGTGCAATGCATATCAGAATAAAATATACGCTAACACCTGTAGCCCAGAAGGGTAGGCAAAGATAATGGATTTCCATTTCGCGCGATCCTGACACCCTCTCTGTTTCTATATCCGTACATTTACGCTTACATGCTCGTCGGTTACTGGTACTCCTTATATCGTCCTTCTTTAGTATGTCATAAATCGATATAATATATTATACATATTAAAATGATAACTTAGAAAGGCATAACTTATTTTCAATCAAGTGATAATAGAGTAAGTTACATTTATGTGTGATCGTAAAAAATAAATGAATAAAAATCATTACCTACATTGTTTTTTGAAAAGTGAAAAACAGATGAAATTTTTTTCAAATTCATTGAGTTATAGAAAAAAAACCACATGTGTATTTTGTATGAGACTTTTTGATAGATCGAATTTAATGAAACTTTTGATAGATCGGTGTTGAAGCGAAACGATCGAATCCAACTGCGGGGAACTCTCTCGCGACGTTACTTTGACAA
Source organism: Papilio glaucus (assembly GCA_000931545.1). Taxonomy (NCBI): domain Eukaryota; kingdom Metazoa; phylum Arthropoda; class Insecta; order Lepidoptera; family Papilionidae; genus Papilio; species Papilio glaucus. The sequence continues at coordinate 43,615 of JWHW01033210.1, read as the reverse complement.
TCAATCAATTATGTGAAAATATTGCAATTACAGGTTTAACATAACACTCGTTTTTGAATTTATATCACATTTTAATAACCTATTTAATGTTGTAAACATCAAATGTTTATAAAGATGGATGTATGTTACTATGTCATACAAAAACGACATAAATCTTTAAGGTATTGAACATGTTCAGGTAGATAACAAACCAGTTTAAAATCAAATTAACAATATTTTAGCTAGTTCGCCTTATATCTTAAGCAAAATCTACGAACACTGAATATTCAAGAGGTAGCAAAATGTTCTAGTAAAAAACCCTTCACTCATTTACGGAGAATTTTCATTAATTAGATCCCTCGCGTTGGAATTCCGTCTCGAAACTTTAGGTAACAATGTTTAGTTCACCGCTATCTCGACGCGGTAAGATTTTAATTCTACTCGTGATTCCATTAAATAAAATTAATATGTAAATAAATTGTTCATAATTGAGAGATAAGTATGCGTCTTTGCATTTACACTAATCTAATAACTTTAATGGAACAATTATTGTGTGTGAATCTAGGAGACGGCTCCAATGGCTTTCATGAAATTTTGTATTTAGATTCGGTTATCATTTCTTTTATCTATATAAGAGTTTTGTCTTAAAAACGTCAAAAAAATGTAAATAATTAATGTGGGCCATCTTTTGATAGGTATTTGTATTATCTATTGTTGGAGCGTTGTCAAGGGCTAATTTATTGATATCTCATATTTTTGTTAGATGGCGCTGTATTAAAGAGCGAAGCTCAACCTACACCTAGTTATCTTAAATATTCTTTAAAGAACCTAACTGCGTAGAGTTTTTCAGGTTACATTTTGAAGGCTCTAAAACTGACTTATTTCTTTCGATCCTGTTCGATTATCGTAAAAGAAGACGTAATTTTCATTTACCCCTTCTATCATTTTGTAATAAGAAAAAGGTGGAAGAGGATAGAGGAATTGGACGGGGGAGGGCATAAATGAGAGAAGGAAATAGCCTTTTTTCTTTTTATCCCCATCTCTGTCCATTAAAGGCAACGCTTCTGCAACTCTTTACCTGGCATCTTTGGGTATCAGATTAATTGTCTTCTAGCCTTCCGGTTCCCTGCCTTTTTTCTGACCTTGTTACTTCTCATTCATTCGTGTTAAGCGAGTTACTTTTTATAGAACGTAGCGATAGTAAATTAGGAATGTTGGTGTATGAGTACTCTCGGTAGGACGACACCCGATATGAACGAGCTCGTATTTCACATTTAATGCCTCGCCTCGGAAATTAATTAGAGCCGACGCTAGCAAGCAAACGATTATTGCGGCTTTGATAAAAAATATCTGAAAAATATTACAATGGTCATATGCAATTTAGAAGAATGAAGAAGAAAATAGACCTAGCGATGAACTCCATGGTTGATTTAAATTCCATCAACTTTGCTGTTTTGAATACTAAACAAAAGAAGTGGAATAAAGCGATGGTTATTGTCTGTATGGGAGAAGAGAGTTTGGCCACCCCTGAACTATTATTGATAGGCATTAAAGGTAGGCAATGCATCTGCGACACATTTGCTGGTTACGAATGTCTATGGTTAGCGGTTGCTCAAAATTAGGTAAACTTATTTGTTTGCCACCTCATTTCCTTTAAAAAAAATTTCTCTTTAGACCCCGGTCTATTTCTAGAAATGGCGCGACAGGCTCAGTCCCTATCACATTTGTGACAAGCACAAGCATATTTAAGAAATTACTGGTTTATAATAGTAAAACATAATCTCTTAATTGCTAATTACTGATGTCCCTTTAAATGACACGTATAAACTTCCTTTATAGTAGTGTCCTCGAAGTTAAATCTAAGCAATTTGCTTAAGTATTCGAGAAGTTCGAGTAAATGGGAAATTTAGTTTCCCATTATCCTCTCTGAGGGTACGATAATAACAAAATTCTAGACGAAGAGTCATCTTATAAGACGCAAGGCACAGATGATAAATGCGGCAGACTGTGCTTTGATTAATGTGCTTTCATTACGTGCGTGTTATTCTCTACGTTTATTACTCTGTGGTTGTAATAGTACAATAAGAACTAACGCCTGTTATACTAGATAAATGTCGATTACGGTAAGACACTAACGCCCGGTTTCTGAAAGGTTTGTCAAATTTATATTCAACCAACACTCCTGTTAATTTAAAAGTCGTGTCAAATCGATTTTATTTTCAACAAGAAAAAAAAACAAAAGAAATTTGACAGCTATCTAATTTTTCTGTTGATCAGCCTTTCAGAAACCGGGCATAGGTATATTAGTTTCACCTGTTTGAAACAAGGTTTAGTAACTCTTTAACGGTATAGATAACGGTGGACTGCTGACAAATCATAACACTAGTAATAAAATACCAAAATAAAGAATCAGAAACATGACATGATTGTTTAAGAGAATAGAATAAAAAATCGACAGCGGTATGTATAAAAAGCGAACAAAGTCGCAGGCATTAGCTAGTATATTATGCATAAAGGCCGGCATTTAATAAAAAAGTGTTACTAAAGTAGGAACCCCATAACACCCGTTCGTGACCTAATTAACACGAACCCCGCCTCTCTTCATTTGCATGTCTTTCATTTCTCATTTTCCTCACACTACAGGCAAGGGTCTCACATGATAACTTTTTTCTTTGAAGAAAGTATTAAATAAAATGATTTAAATGGAATATTAGTTACAAAGGCAAACTTTTGTGATAACATAATTTATCTGATAAGTTTTTGAAATAACAACACAAACGTCTTACAAGATCAGACACATTCAATTATTTCTGTTACTGAATACCCTGTAATGGTAAACTGAAAGTGAAATGTTATGTAGAATGTGTACCGCATGCTGCCTTCTCATCCTGAATTCAATTGTTTCGAAATCAACAAGAGTTAGCACGTGATGTATTACGACACAGAAGAGATACTGGCGGAATTCCATGAAGACGGAAGAGGGCGCTGGGTCTACAGGCATGGAAATTAGCACGGGATTATTATCACAGAAGAGATGAATGCCGATCAGCTAATAACGAACTTGTGAAGGGATGCGCCTGACCTACAGTCCTCGTGACATTTGACTATCTCGGCAACGGAATTGTCTTTGACCAAACTGATAAAATAAGACTTAAGTACGACCAATTATTCCCGAGGAGGGTTGTCGTCAGGCAGGCAGCCGGCCCTAAAAGCTGTAGCCAAAACCTATACAGTATGGACTACAATCATACTGTGCCGACCCCAAATGCAGATTAAATTTTATCTAGATTTTGCACATAATTTATTCGTATTACACCCTATCAGAAATTAGTCCTAAAATTCGTTGCTAATCAAGGTTGTTTAAGAAGTTTGTCTACCTCTAATAGAGTCGAGGGGTGAAGTTATTAGAATTTAATAAATGAAATAACTGTATATCATGTTGCAGGTATTGTTGTTTAATTTAATAATACAAATGGCACAATATCATCCACAAAGTAATTAAGTCGATGTAGTACAGTGCTGCTTCCATATCACATAATTAACACACTGGTAAACGTCAATATGAAAATTAAAACGTATCAATACTCTATGGATTAACAATTATTACACAATATTGCACTTTAGATTAATTACTGTTCATTTTTAATCTGTATTGTGACAAGAAGTCATTGATGTGCGTCTGGAATTCAAATCCAGATTTTATTTTATTATAGACTAGCTTAAAAAAGCTTTGCTTTGTGTAATTTATTTCATCGTCAAAAACGGTGAAGGAAAACATCGTGAGGAAACCGGCATGTTTTAGAACTACAAAATTCGAACACCAACCCGCGCTGGTGGTGGCACCCTCACGGCATCCTCTCTCGGAAAGGAGGCCTGTGTCCCTGCAGTGGGGAAACGTACTAAAAACGCCTAATTATTACTCATTTATTATTATTAATTTTCAATATATTCGTTGACTAAAGATTAATACAATAACTGTTATAAGCTCCTAAGTGCAACTCAGAGTTAAGATAACATTTGTAAGATCTTGGTTAGAAATTCATAACTAGTTCAGTTTTAATTCTATAAACTCTATATAACATGAGATAGAGCTTACCAGGTCTGAACGCAATTTGCTTTTATTAGCCAGCCTCAAACAATTCAGACGATGTTTAATCTTACCTTAGCACCTCATAACCTCTGCCTTTGAATATTAACGGGCACAAACGTAACTGTAGACCTATACTTTAATAGACTGTTCAACATAGAATCACTTACCTCCCACGATGTCTAGATTCAATTATAAAATGCTGTCTTCACTTTTCATGGCAAATAAGCGAGTGATGTTAATTGACAGCTACCCATAGGTATCCGCAACAAGCAAATGAATTTCCTACTCATTTTCATCCCCTCTCTCGTCCAATCTTCTTACACTTCCCATCCTATTCTTTATAGGACACGAAGGAAAGGGGATGAGGACTGACACCGGGCCTCCGACACCTCACTCATCAGACGAAACGCACAAGTGTAAAATACTCCTACTTCACGCCTGTCTTCTTTGAGGTCGTAGTATTTCGCCGGTCGAGTCGGCCCATTCGTGCAACAGATGTTGTTGCGGGCTCTACCACTAGTAAAAATAATTACTAGCCACGATACATTTTACTATTTTATTAGGACAAGCGACCCTCTATGGCTTCTCACGGGTAGTTGATCACTTGATTTAAGAATCTTATTCCGTTTTGATGGATTGGATTTTACACCCTGAAGTAATAACTCGAGATAGTAACTCGACCGTAGCAACCCTAAACATCATCAAATCGGTACACGGAAATTACAAGATTGTGCTTACATTCAATTCAATAAAACGTAATACTATTAATTTGATTAATGAATTAAATGCATATTAACGTAGCAGGACGGATGGCGGATGGGGTCTGAGCGTCGGTAAGCCTTCCACAAGTTGGATCAATGATCTGGGCAAGGTTGCGGGAGTCCACTGGATGAGGAAAGCAGAGCGACCTATTTGGCGATCAATGTGGGATCTACGTCCAGCAGTGGACGAATGCCGGTTTAAGTGGCGACGATATTGACATAACTCTAAATCAAACAGCAGTATTTGCTGTGATGTGTTTATTCGTTCCCAAGACTGTCTTTTAACATAAACTTTCGACCGGAGAACAAACATTTATCAGAACACATACAATCTAAACTCTTCTCGACGAGCACATTTGTTCTTAAGTTAATTTCCCAACCCGAAGTCTTCGCGAGTAAACTCTGACTTGTAACACTCGTTTATCTAAATCTCCGAGTAACTTTATCAAAAATGAGCTTTGAATGGTAAAACAAACCTTCAATGTAACGAGTTGAAACGTCCTGCTTGCGTTTGGTCTGGTGTTTCGATTTTATTGCAAAATTGAATCCCTTCTTCTTCAGGTGCAATCTACTTTCGAAGGTCGGCGACACCACGGCGACTTAAATATTTGATACCGCGACTCTGAAATACTAACGGGTTCTTAGAACCACGTAGGTTCTTTAGCCAGAGTATCCTTCTTCGTTCCACTCTACTCTTTCCTTAAATCTTTTCCAGTAAGATTAGCTACAGTTGTTCATATTTCCTCATTATATGACCTAAATATTCTAACTTACTTTTCTGTTCAATTTTAATTTCTGTTGAACATATCCTTCAAAACAATGCGAGATAGCCGTCTTCCTACCTTCTCTGTATATTGAAAGCTCCGCTGCATAATTGGTCCCGCTCGACCGTTGAGATACCTCACAGAAGACAGGCGTAAAGTTAGGGCTGCTTCCATGTACTGACGAGTGTGAACCTAGACCCAATCTCATTATTTCCTACTCCATTTTTTCTTATCGATTCACAATTCAAACGGTCACTTAGCATTAGGTGAACCTCTTGCTCGTTTGCCACCTTCTTCTATAAAAAAGATACAAGTTGCTGGTATTCCTTAGTATTTATGTTGATTTGTCCACAACATAGTTATTCAACGTTAACTGTCTATCAGAATGCAAATCGTCGAAGTTCGACAGCTGTCGCCGGAAACTCGTGGATTTGCATAATTTAATAAGTCAAGTTTTAACTTAACTGACTGATTGTTCAAATCGTACTTAACAAGATTTCGCTAAACATTTATTCGTTTTAAATTCTGTCAATTCTTCTTTCTTCGTTCTCATTGCTTGTTATAATTCTGTTCTCTACTTCTTAGCTCGAATTTTTAAGTGGAAACTTCTTTAGCCCCGTAGCCATATTTGGTAGAGGAAAATCTTATAGGTTCTTGTCAGCAACATGTTTATTTGAATTTGGAACAGCTTTTGACTAACTTTTATTCATTGAATTTTCTTGTATTCAATTTTGAATTTTATTGTTAAGAAACGAGGGTCTATTTTTGTTGATTACATTATTTATTTTTGAACTATTATCGCGCCTTCCCACCTTTTTCGAGTTTTCACTTCTATCGGCGGTCCTTATGACTTGCGTTTTTTGCATCTTATTTCCTGATTTTTTTACGTGACGTAGCAAGCTTGCAAGATTAAAGACATGCAAATTAGCTGGAAGGTGTAATTAGAACCGGGATGCGTGCCCACCCAGATTCTTCACACACGAGCCCCCCCGTAATGAACTGCTGACTTTATGTCTATGATATTCAAATTAAAAACCCGACTAGGGAAGGGAAAGAGAATTGAAGTTAGAAGGGATGATTAGGAAAAGGAAATATCCTTTTTACTGTATACCCCCTTCGTTGTGCAAAGGAAGGCAACGAATCTGCAACTCACTTATTGCGAAAGTGGGTCACTTAACATTTGACACGCTTGCTCGTTTGAAATTAACGCCATCTGTGATAGAGGGTGGGGTTGAAACGTAAATCATTTAAAAAATGGACCCTGAATGAAATTTCATCTACTTATTTATCCCTAATATTGTATGTCTTCCTGATTTATAAATTCATTAACTACGCCACCTCCGACTACCCGGGGACTCCCCGAAGTATAAACTACGACCAAACTAATTCAAATTCTTAAATAGTTTTCAATTGAAACCGAGAGAACATGAGGGTAAACTCCAAAGTTAAGATGATTTAAGTGAAACTCGCAGATTACTTTGAAATCCTTTGGGATATAAATATCTTAGCATAATTTCTTGTAAGTATTGCATATATTTCTTGGGCTCCCGATATTTGTACATAAGTTTTTTTATGGAAGAAGGTGGCAAATGAGCAAGCAAGTTACCCGTTATTTAATGACCGCCACCATAGGCATCAACAAATCTAGCAGCAACAAACTAGTGAGTTGCAGATGCGTTGTCTCCCTTTAACAGACAGGAAAAAGGATATATTTCCTTGTCATATCCACACCCTTGCCGTCTAATCTTCTTCCCGTTCCCTATCCCTACCTTATGAGGTAAGATGACTACATTTGGGCATCCGGTACTTCACTCATCAGACGAAACGTAGAATACTTCTACTTCATGCCTGTTTTCTGTGACGTCGTGGTTCGAGCCGGCCCGTTCTATGCAAAAAATGTTGTTACGGACTCTACCATTGGCAAAGTTAGTCAAGTTATCTTCTGGGTATTGGGATGACATTTTTCAAAACACAACTTCAAAAAAAAGAAGGTAACCTCCACCTTCTTTTTTTTGAAGTTCTCAATTCGCTTGTATTTTTCAGGACTTTGGTGCTATTTAAATTTTATAGATCCGATTAGTGGTTGGAGAGTTATTCAGGATTTTCGCGTATTGAAGTCAGTTTCTTGAAGTTTTAATGCGTTTAAATTATCTTTCAATAACCTATTTCGTTTCCTTAAATTTATTATCTTATTCTTATCACGTTAATGTACACAGTATAAATGTAAGGAAAAGATGATTAAGGAAGGTGACACATAAGGGCGGTTCTTCATCAGCAGCATTTGCCAACATTCTAACAGTTTAAATTCAAACATTACACACGCCTGTATTTTATGTGGTCCTAGTACTTTTCCAATCAAATCAGCAGATCAATGTAACAGTTAAGAAAATGTGATGATAACTTATTTAACAAATTGTTCAGCAAAAGCGAACAACACAACTATTTTATGTGATCCTGTCATAAGGAGCTGTCGCTTTAACCTAAAGTAACACTTCTCGAGACCCAAACACTTAAGTAGCAAAGTTACGTTTAACTTACAAGTTAGGGCGGTGTACAGAGGCCCTAATCTAATCTAAAATATATTTTATGTCCAACATAAAATACATAAGAGTATAGATATATAATTTTGTATAATCTAATAGTTTAAAATATACACAAAGTCGGTTTAGAACAAAAACATTTAAAATAAGAGAAATTTAGTCGCTGAAAAATTTATAACAACTCTAAGTTATGTCACAAACCTCCAGATAGAGCATCATGCACTCAAAAGTGAAGCCACCTACAGTCGCCAATTGTCGACTTCGTATAATCCAGCTCGGTCATTCGTTTCCCGCCTCACGAATACAAAATCTACGTGTTTGTAATTTAAAAAATGACGCTTTGCGCTATGACGTGTAAAAATTATACCTCAAATAAATATAAGTGTAATTAATTAATTTAATAATATATCCTGAATAATTTTACACAACTAAATATCAAATTTTAAAAATAAGTGGAACTACATTACAAAATTATATTTAACCTAAAAATACAAATGAAATATAAAAGATGACAGATTAAAAAACAGTTATTACAAATATTTTTTCTAATTCAATTAAATTTTGATTAACATTTGCATTTTAATATATATTTCAAAGGTTATTTGTTTTTTTTTTTTAAATATTTCTTCTTAATATGGCGTATCGCTGTCATACATTCGCGGCAAAAATCAAGTTTTTGAATGTTGGATTTGTATTGAACGCGGTATATGTATTTGAACGGCACTGTACAGGCCGCATTAGACGATATTTCGTAGGGCAAAATCTTATAGGTTCTTGTCAGTGACATTCTTATTTTAATTTGGAATAGTTTCGACGATCTTTCTTTCATTTATTTTCTTGTATTCAATTTTGAATTATATTGTTATTTACTTCTAAGGGTTTATTTTTGTTAATTTTATTTTTAAACTATTGTCGCACCTCTTTTAAATTTTCACTTCTGTTAGCAGTCTCAATGAGTGCATGTGTTATTCTATATACCTGTGATCGGCCCTGGCTTCACCCGGATAGCCGTTTCGGAATCTACCTGCACTAACATGTACTACCGGTAAAATACAAAAAAATGTACCCCACGGGAGCCGTACACTTTTCCGGGATAAAAAGTTGTTTTTGCGTGAAAGAGTAACAAGTGTATTGACATACAAACTTTCGCGTATAATATTAGTATAGATTTACTAGACCATTATCACCATACATATTGTTATAATTATTTAGAAGTATTACGCCAAATTGAAAGCACAATTGCTCCTTGATATTTTTAGGGCAAAGATATAAGAATAAGAATACATCGATATTCGTCAAGATCGGTGTTTTCTGTGTAAGAAACAGAAACATCGAAAATCGACGTCAACTTCGACATCCCTAATTCGAAATTTCAAATCGTATAGGTAAGTTCGCGGAAATTAACCGCCAAACTTTACTCAAAAATAGTTTAAGGAATAGAGAGGATCTCTAAGATAGTTTAAGTAGTGAAGTGGAGATATAGATAGAGAATACTGGATGACTAATGTTCTCTCTTGTAGTCAAATGATATCGTGTTTGAAGATACTACTAGTGCCATCTATTTTCTACTTTTAACACTAACTTTAAAATTACAAAATATATTGGTGTTCCATTTAAAATATAGAAGGACTAAAATAAATAATTATGTTATATTATTTTTATAAGTGCAAAGCTTTAATATAATAAAACTTTATAGTCATACCGTCAACATAACAGTTAAATAGGTCTTATAAGATTTTAAATATATGATTTCATACATTTACAATTATAAATGTTAAATTTATAATTAAAAAAATTAAAAATAGTTTTCGTTATTTTAAATTGTTTTTAATAACAATGAAAACGGTATGACTTTTCTATCACTAATAGTTTTCAATTCGGACAACAGATGGCAACTAAACGAATGGCAATTAAAAACGAAAATCATAATAACTTTTAAGAAGCATAATTCTAAACATGAAACTTTGAATAAATGCTTATCTTAAACAATAAGTCATATGATTTTTGTCGTTTTTAACCATACTGGGGTATCCAGGCATGTATAACAATCGAAACCAATCTCTTTCAAAAATAAAAAAAATATTTGAACAAAAAGAGTATTTGACTGAGCTTAGATCCCAAACGTGACATGAAAAAACTTTTAAACAAAAACAAAACCGACTTCAAAAAACTATATTCAAAAACAAGAAATACATAATAGTATAAAGTTCATTTGTAAAATGTTTTCTTAAGGCATCCTCGAATATTGGTATTTCCTTAGCTGACGCTGACACCGACTCCAAAAATAAATATGATTAAGAATTGATTCTTATGTTTAATTGCGAAAAATTGTTTTATACTTTTAAGTGCATTTCTTGTTTTTGAATATAGTTTTTTTGGAGTCGATTTTGTTTTTGTTTAAAAGTTTTTTTTTCTCGATTTTTAGTGAATCTAATTTATATGGGGCTTTTGAAATCACTAGCGCGAAGTTTTTACTTA
>JWHW01033210.1:6349-28584 GCA_000931545.1 Papilio glaucus | reverse complement strand
TAGACGAAGTCTTTTAAAATCATCCTCTGCTACCTTGACTACATCGTAGATCATTCGGATATCGAATAAACTCGACGACTTACAACGTCAAAAAAGCGAACAAGTAAAGACGAATATTGATATGCCTATATCCGTCGTGTAAGGTCGCATGTGTAATGTTATTTGAACTTTGACCTTGATTAGCTAAGTCGAGTATTTTAAAAATAAACTTTAAGTTTAGTTTATTAAAGTATTACCTTTTTGCAATGATTTGCATATCACAAAATCATTACTTGATTTGAAATATGAAATGAAATTTCATTTTATCGCCCGCTTGACATTCTCTATATGCGATACTTGTGTTTATGATTGTTTTAAAGTTATTTAGTGTAATTAAAAATGGATTTGTGTTTAGCGTTTATGTGTGTATAGTGTATTTCAAATAGGTAGGTATAGATATTACTTGACTAGCTTGATTTACTTTAAATTAGGTTTTGACAAAAGAAACTGACTGCATATATTTATATTTTATTGGAATTATTATGAAAAAAATCCCAGACGAGACTGTGGTAAAATGTATAAAATTTAATTAGTAGTGTAGTAAACTAAACGTTCACGGCAAAAATCTTACTTCATTTTTGAATGTAGAATTTGTATGGAGTGCGGTATCTGGAGATATATAATTCTATGTTTAAATCAATAAAAATTATAAAATAAAACCAAATAGTAGCATGTTCTAGCCGAAAAGCTAATGGTCTAATTCAAATAGCTGCACTATTGATTAGAAAATCATTGGCTGTTGGCTGTGAAATCACAAATCACTAAATAAATAAATTCATTAAATGAAAATACACACTCAATAGCAACCATTTCTTATTATTCCTCACGTGGTTGGTAGTTCGAAGCTCAAAAGAAACTCAAAGATCGAAACGAATCAACGACCTTAACCCAATCCCACTAAATACCGTAAGACTTATTTTTTTTATTAAAGTTCTCCAAAAACCACTCAGACAGCGACAGCGCCCCACCCTCCCCCGCTTGCGCGGGAGAGCGAACGATCATCGAGGGCTGGCAGCGAGCTGCTGCCACCCGCCTCACGCTCAGGACGCCGCGCCACGTCTCCTCATCGCGGCTGGATAGATCTCACATAGTGTGAAGGTCTCGTGAAGAACTTACTATAGAAATGATCCTATGAAGTAAGGTCTTGCTTATCGTTATTCCAACTCGAGCTAGTCATTACGCCAGCTCAATTCTCTACATTGAGTTATATATTTTGGCAAAATATTTACAGCGACATCTAGTGGTAGCACAATGCAACAAAATCGGTTCCAAGGAAATTAAATTCAATTAATCCAGTCTTGTTTGCATTGAACTATTCACGCCATATTCAATTGTAAACAAATAATATACACCGAACGAACAGTTTAATATATGAATATTATTTTACAATTTACTTCGAAATCCTTGAAATACACAGAATGTAGACCAAAAAAGTGTGAGTAAAATATATCGTATAGGACGCATGCATATGTACATACAAGTATAAGAAAAATTATATGTAAGTATTGATTACTATACATTTTAGCCAAAAGTGCCATCTAGTAGCCTTTTAAAAATTCTTAATAGATGGCGCTTTCCTATATGCGGCCCGTTTACGTCAATAGTTCAAGACATCGTTTGGTAAGTTTTGTTACCCATGTTAATTTAACTTACGGTCAAGTCCGTATTCTTTAATTTAATACCCATTACATATCTAAAAACTCACAAAATCTTCTCTTTAAAAGACAAATAATGAAATCGGGTAGAGGCAGGCGCATGCAAGTTTTCCCTTAAATTTACAGTACTCATTACAAAGTGTTAAATCTCATTACAAATAATTATGCATTTTTATCTAATTATAGAAAGCAAAATACAAAAAACCGACCGGACATGACCATAAACGCTGTAAAGTACTCAAAAAGTCAGAATCAAAAATATCAAATAAAGGTAACCACTAAATTCATACCTCCTTTTACATTTGTATCACAGAGCTATGTTAGATGGCGCTAATAGTAGGTTAGAACGCGATATGGTGTAACATCCAGTACTAGTAAAACCGCGCCTTGAGGTAAGCTTGATGTGATCACCTACCGCCCATGAACATTAGGTAATCCTACCTACCTAAAATTATTTTTTTATAGACCGTATGTGAAAACGGTTTTTATCAATGAAAGCGAAAAGTCTACTGATCCAAAGTTTATTAAGCCTCTTGTCCTTGTATAGTTACAATAAGATTTGATTTTTGAAAGCAATGGTTTTAACTCACGATTTTTCCGCAAAACTGCAACATACATTTTTGATGAAATGAAAGTATAGAAAGAATAATGGCCGCCATGTATGGTAAATGACGTTTGCTTGTTTACAATTATAGGTATACGTTATTGTCTGTGAAATTCACAAGGGATGAATGATTTTATAAAGAACAGAAGATATAATATAGGGATGGCGATTTTTTTCGAAAGAGATGCGGTCCAAGATACGAAGGGGGGTCGACCTTGAGATCTTGTAGCTGTTGTATGCTTTAGCGATTTAATTTGATTAATCACGGGATCGCAAGCGCGCAAGATAAACGCGATAAAATCCGTAAAATTATTTTTACTCCTGTTCACGTAAATATAAGAAATGATTCTATAGAAAATAGTCACTCAGACATTGTAATAATTAAAAATTATTCCGGATCGGAGTCGCCGGAAGTAGAAGAATCATTTTAATTTTCTTTTTCTGTCATTTGCAAAATATCGTCTATTTTATAGTTTTTTTTTATCCCCATCCTATTGGTTTCAAATGACCATCGAGAAACAGACCGCAATTTCCTGGACATAATTTTACACAATTACAATCAGTTGCATGAAAATTTTATAAATAATAGCGTGACGTTTTTTGAAGGAATTTTTCACTATCTTTTTTTCAGAATATTTTTTAAGAAAGCCAGGCAACTATTAAGTATGATTAAATTTGCTTAAGCAACCCCTTCAACTGGATTGGCAATAAAATTGTCTTAATTTTGGTATATTTTTCAAGTGGCAAGCAGAAGAATTCAATTACTGATACGCGGCAACCAGCTAATATGGATCAGAAAAAGCTATGCGGTTGCATATTTTGTATGTTGTATACTGTCCATTGTAATATACCACGTTTGCCAAGCAAGTCAGTGTTATTTAAAAAATAAATTATTTTTCCTGATTTTAATTAACTATACTCCTGACCAAATTTTTTGTACTCTATTTGTGCATGTTCACAAACATTATTTGATAAAATATTATTTTCATCCGGTCAGTAATCAGGTCACTAATCTAGTGAAGATCGACACCCCCTTCGTATCTCCTAATAAATTCGAATCCAAATCTAATGAGTCCATTCACAATAAATCGAGGTGTAAAAGTATTTCAGGAATTGGAAGATGCGCTGGCGCTGAAGAAAACTCACTCATTGTATTATTAAACTCTTCAACCAAACCAACTGTCAATACTAGAGCCAAGTGCAAGTATTAACTAAATATTAACGGAATAAAATAATTATACTTCTTTATCTTAGTATCAATACAAAGTTTAGTGTAATAAAACGAAATCTATAACTATAACATTTTCAACGCGGGTGTACACAGCCGAAAACATTCACACAAAACATATTGTCATCTCAGTCTTTTCACAGAGGAAGACAGAGAGAAAACTTATATGGCGACAAGCTTATACTTATACGTCAGTGGACTGGAAACCCACGGTAGAACTACGAAATCGAAATAAATACTTTTTAATTTGAAATTTTATTATAAATTGTTAATGAGCCTTCACTAACAAAACTTAATTTGGAATTTATTTAGAAATCTTAAACGATATGTCTTTTAATTTAAAAATACTTATTGCGGTTAATAGCTTATTATTGTTTCTTTCCCTGATATGTGGCGTGGATAAAACAGTTGACAGTGATAACAAAATTCTACTATGGTAAAGAAGTTTCAGTATCCAACGCCATCTGTTGGCTTAAAAAATAGTATGTTAAATCATCTGTTTGCAATTGTCAAACTATGCGTCAATGTGCGCGTAAATTGACATTTCTGACGTAACTAATAAATAGATTTTATCGCACTTTTCTTAATATTGCACTTGATTATACAACTAAGCCTATGACTAACGTGAAATTAATACAAGTTGTGTTATAAGACAGAGTTGTTTCGTTATTTATCTTCGCCATTATCAGAAAAAAGGCATAACATTATATCTGCCATCTAGGAAACGAATCAGTCATAAGTAACATAGTTCTTGTTTTGTCCGTGGCGCTCTCGACCCAAACAATGAATTCCAACATGGAGGCAATGTGCTACACAGTTTGAAAATGCAGGCCGTGTCATGCTTTGAAAAAAATCATTTTATAGTCGAATTTGGTGGAAAATGTCGGACCCTAAACGTGCTACTCTTATAACAGTGGGTGTTTCAAAAAGTGCTAAGAACAAAGTGACTAAAACAGTGAGATTAACTATAAATTTGGATGAAAGCAACGAAAGTAAATATCCCGAGTTGAATTACAAGGAACTAGTCATAACAGAAGAGGTAAGTTATAACAGAAAATCATAGCAATTTACGCAACCATACTGGTTTTTCAGATCTTTGTTGTGTCGAGAATAGTATATAATAATAAAAATAGGGTTAGTTTTAGTCGTTGGGCGGGCAAAAGTGTGTTGGAAGTGGGTCTCGATTGCGGACGTAAAGATATTTTTTGCTTACGTTACATAGCTATGCATTCGGTTTGTAACATGATTTTGCGCCCACGAACTGTACGCGAAGCCCAGATATCGGTCGCCATGTTTGCAACAATCTTCGAAGAACATTGACAACACTGGTCATCAATCTGCAAACACAATGTTTTGATCGCGCTCTACCGCCTTCATAATCGTTACTTTGTATTAATTTTTAATTTGAATAATAATTATCCTTTATTTCAACTATCAATGATTTACACGTTGCACTATTGATGACAATGATAGGTACCCCCGGTAGTAAATCGAGCGAAAGTAAAGATCGACATTTGATGACCTAGCCTAATACACTATTAAAATTGTCGTCGTGTCCCGCAAAACAATTATTTTTAGATTGCTTTCTCGACGAACATAAAAGTAGTGTTTTAGCGGAATTTGGAAACATCTGTTACAGTTCTTATATTATTTGAATTGACGTAAGCTCAGTGTTAGTATGCACTAGTGTTAGCAAGACGACTTATACATAAACACAATCAGAATGATTTTATTATTTTTGCAATATTGTAATGAGCTCGGCGGGTTAGTGTGTATAGCGAAAAATATATAGGTTAGGTTATGTATTTGTTTAGTGCTTGATATCGCGGAGCTACCGAATGCGCGGGGTTACGTACGTAGCTTGTGGCAGATCGGTTAGCGACCTTTGCTTACGTGAGTTAAGCGTTTTGCATCGATTATAGATAAAGGGTACACGGTGTAAATAGTATATGTACTATGTAATTTGAATGATTACGTAGCTGATTTGGTATAATATTGAACGATAGCTGCTTTTATGCCTTCATCTTGTGTTTGACGGACGGTAGGAAATATTTTTAGGTTATCTATTCAACATTGCCGTTTTATTTATAGTTCAGAGGATCGGAAATAGTGCTTCCGTGAATTACGGCCATTGTTTTGTCATTTAACTTATTGAAGTTTAGGTTAGAATATAATTTATGTGCTAGTATTTTGTCATTTACATATTAATATCAGAGATATGTTTTATTTAAGATGTTTCGATCGCTTACCTCACTTTTTTTAAATAAACTATCAAACTTTCATTTGAAGTTGAAGGCTTCACTTTCATGTTCAACAGGTTATTTTTTTTAAAATAAGTTTTATTTTCTCTATTTAGACACATATTGTTATGATTTTATAGTTTAAGTTAATATTACGACGTTTATATTTTCATTTGTTCTCACATAAAAATTAGATTATAACTGATAAAGTTTAAAAACATTTTGTAGTAGTGTATACATTTATTTGCATATTTTGGATTATGAATTAACAAATGTATGCTATTGTTCAGCTGTTTATGTTATTTATTTGATTCATATTTTTATAAATTAAATATCGGCATACTTTCCTTTATAATATTTATTTATTATATTGAAGTTTCTTCTACGAATTATTTAATTACTTTTTGCTTATTTTAATGAATTAATGAATACTAATTGTGTACAGTTTGTGAACTATTTATGTTTTATCCGTTTTTATTAGTCGTAAATAAATACATATAATTTTCTCAATTTTCATTATTAAGACGAAATAAATCAGTATGAGGGCATAACGTATGTTATTATTAAGGCTTGACGATGATGACTAATTTAAGAAATTCGATCATAAGTGTAGACTTAAGCAAATCTTTTCAAGGTCATCCACTCGTCAACCCGTCTGGAACTAGTCGGGCATGGCTCTGAATTGTGGTTATACTGTATAATAGTTTGTTTATACTTTGACGTGATTGTATTTTTTTTATATACGTGCGGAATTCGATAGGAACCCTCATTTTAAGGTTCAGAGTTTAGGTTTTCTCGTTTTTCGCATTTTAGGTTAGTTGACCGGGTTGAAGTTAGCCTATTCGATTGCTTTATTGCGGTACGGACGGTAATTATAAAATATAATTACGTTCCAAGTACGATTTTCATAGCGACAGTACCAGGAACTAGAGTGGCGAAAACTATATTTGTTGTTCTAAGTTAGCTTTGTCAGTTCTTCGCGAATGTACAATCACTAAAAAAAATAGCTAACTCATCGTATTTTGTTTTTGACCGTTAGTAGAATTTATTTAATCCCGTCAAACCAATGTTGACGTACTACGTAGCACCGGACAAGTGCGAATATTTATTCATGTAACAACGTGTACGCATTCCTTCGTAGCAGAATGAGAGCACATTACGCGCTAATGCGGGCAGTACATAATTTGTCTATCTTTTGTGATAGTTTGGTAGTTGTGCAGTTAGTACATAGGCTGCCTGTCCATTGACGCGGAGTAATGCGGAGCGGAGTTGCGGTTTATGTCCTTAAATTGACAAGGACCGAGAGAGTAATGCGGAGCGGAGTAGCGAACAATGTCTTTTAATTGACGAGGAGCGAGGGAGTAATGCCGAGCGGAGTTGCGGACTGCGACTCCGGGACGAGAGCAAGCGTTGACTCATTTTAATAGAGCGGACAGTTTAGTTATATGTTTCTCCGCTACGTCTCGCCGCTCTGCGTCCCCTAAATGTATGAACTTTTAAGACTAGCTTAGATGTGACCATTTTAGCGGAGCGGAGCTTAGATTTGATTGGTTTATATTGGCACAGTTCCGGTCCAGTGGACAGGATAGCCTTAGCCTTATCACTGCGATACTTCACAACGCAACATTATAAATACTTCTACATCACGCCTATATTCTGCAAGATTGTGGATACTACCCTAGTCGAACTGGCACTTTCGTGCAACAGTCGACACAGACTTTGAAACCTATTATAAAAATTATAAAATTATGGTTATGTTATGAACCAACTGTGAACTTCGTCAGATTATAATCGGACTAGGTATATCAAATTCTTAACATAATCATGAATATACATATTTCGGTTGTATATTCGCGGCGCTAGTGATAATTGATGTTGTTTTTGGTGGTTCTATTGATAATATCAAAATTCAACCATAATTCAGATGAACGTTTTAAGAAGATATTTAACTAGGATTAGCTCCACATTGTATTTTAATTCTTGTATTATAAAATGCCTCATGACTGATACTGAAGCCCAAAGCACTACCAATTCCATCATCTTTTATTTATCCCCTACATCCCCTGTCCTACAAAAAGGGTGGTGGTAATGTATCTTCTGATCCTGTTTAAGGGTTAAAACTTCTCCCATAAAGGACATAGTAAAATGAAAATATGTCTAAGAGATATTACATCTTATTGGAACACTCTCTAGTGTCAATGTAATCAATCAAATAATAATTGATCACCTAGAGAGTGTTCCAAAAAGTTTAAACCTCACACAAATTTAATTAATTAATGCCCAAATCTGATGTTTTAAGATAATTGTTTGTTTTTGACCACCCCCTTGAGGTTTGACCTCATAAAGACAATTTTTTTTATTAATTATGTCTTTGTTACAGAGAAAAAAAAGAGTACAAAATGGCAAGACTTCAGGGCTGGACCCATTCTCAGACAATGATGATGATGTGGAGCGTGTTGCAAGGAAGTTTGAACAGAAATATGTATGTATCAATTTAGTACCCTCTAACATCCACTGCTGGTTACAGACCAGGTTAATGAAAGTATCGGCACTCCTGTAGGTATATACAGGCTGTTACAATACAGCCAGAACACCTACTGTATTTCTTGAAACCAGCTTTAAGTTGAATTTTATAACAGCACACCCTGCAGACATTGTCTTGCATGAACATTGAATCAATTCATGGATTATTCTAGAATATAATTGTAATTCTAATAATTCTATTGAAAAGTTGGTGCTAACAAGTTTGTTTTCCAGGGTGGTAAAAGCACGTATGGGAGGAGGGGAAGATCAAAACGCGACGACTTTGCGGATATCGGGGCCGGCTATGATGAGAATGATTCCTTTATTGATAACACACATGGTGTGAGTATGTCATTACTTATCAGTGCCATAATATGTACCATCATTTCATATGTATGAATAATTGTACTGGTAAGTTAGTTTTGTAATTAGCTATTATCATAAAGACCTATTGAAACTTGGGTAAAATGATCCTGTGATTAATAAAATGGCAGACTAAGTATATTCCAAGATCTCCAATATTGTAATGAGGATACTGCCAGCAACTTTGGGATGTCTTAACTACTCAGTCCCTCTTGTGACTATGAGTAAGCATAAAAATTGAATCAATGTTATAAAATCCGTAAATTTAATTTAATTTAGGCTATGAAGGTTTCAAAACGTAATGTTAGAAAAATCCAAAAATCAAGTAAATTTAGTGGATTTTGTAGGAATTTTAATTTTAATTTAAATCTGCACAATAACATTGTAATAACCAATCATATTACAATGATACATATTCTTGTAATTGGCATATGTATATATATAAAGAAAAGCCTAAACAATAGTTCTTATATAAGTAAAGCTGGAAAGTACCACTTATATAAAGTGGTCTCACCACTTGTGATACTGGTTGGAATATCTGGTCTATGTGTAATGATTGTGATTGAGTCATCGCACAGCCATGTCACCATAATACGGCTGAATAATATTGTTGAACAAATGATCTTATGATTGCCTTTAAGTTGATCACCACCATACCACCGGAAGCTTTACCTGTGTGTTGCGAGTCTTTAAGTTAAAAAATAGTGTATTCTGGAAGAAATGTGAGTTGTGGAAGTTTAGGCTGGAAATTATAATTATGTTAAAATAACTTTAATGCTTTCTATTTTCAGTATGACGAGATGATCCCTCCAGAATGCGACACCCTGTATGGTGGTTTCTACATCAACAGTGGCTCGCTGGAATTTAAAACAGTACCTGATGAACGAAATGCCAACTCCGATGGGGAACCTTCTGCCAATAGGAAGAAGGTAGAGTATCTTAGTTACTTTAGATTTAATATCTTTAATTTGTTATGGCATTATACAGGTGTTTGTAAACAGTTACATATATTTAGCCAAGAAACTTGTCATTTGTACACTTCACTTCCACTTTGTACACAAGGTTTAACTTATGTTAAGTGGTAACAAGCATTTGCTTGTTGCGAATGCTTATGGGGTATAATAAATGAGTTGCAAATGCGTTGCCTACCTTTAATGAAGAGGATGGGCTAGACAGGAAAAAAAAGGATATTGCCCATTCCTATTAATTCCCTACCAGTCCAACCCCTTCCCTTTCCTATCCTTATAAGGAAAGGATGGGAATGGGTAGAGGACTGAAATTGGACTTTAGCACCTCGCTCATGAGACGATACAACTTCACGCCTGTCCTTCTGTAAGGTCGTGGTATTTCACCGGTCGTGTCGGCCCATTTGTGCAACGATTGTTGTTGCGGGCTCTACCATGATTGATTGACATGATCTTATTTTGGTGAAAAAGTAGAACAGCATGCTACTTCGACTAGCGTTAACGTCCTTCGGACCTTGTTTTGCAGACCCTACGTTAAACCATCTAGGTTATATTCAAGGTTAATTGTGAAGTGATTTTATGAATAATCAAACATTTTAGCTTATTGCGTTTAAATTGGTTTGATAATAAGTATTATGCTGCTAAGTTTGAAAGTAACCTCTTTACTATTTACTCAGGTTTGATGTGACTCATCATAACTTGGCAGGCTAAGTTTCGTTTGTAGGTCATTATCAAATTGCTTGGTTATGTTTATATTTATGATTTCTGTTTGTTGTTCTTAAACATGTCCAAGTCGTAGTGTATTATATAAACGGAAATGATAAATTTTTGAAGCGAAAACTTAGCGTTAGACGATATTTGGTAGAGGGAAATCTTATAGATTCGGAAGATCGACATGCTCAACATGCATCAGCTACACGCGTTAGCATCTTATAACAGTTTATTTGAATTTGGAACAGTTTCGACCACCATTTTTCTTGTATTTAATTTTGAATTTTATTGTTAAGATACATGGGTTTATTTTTGTTGAGTATTAATTTATTTTTGAACTATTGCCTTCCCAACTTTTTTGAGGTTCCCTTTATGCCGGCAGTCCTTAAGACTGCGTGTGTTTTCATTCTTACAAAATGTCTGTCGAAAGTCAAACGTTTTGCGGATATTAATAAATTTATTAAATCGAATTATTAAGTCTAACACTACATCAAAACATTATCACTAAGCCTTCGGTCAAGACCGGAACTTGACCTGGTCTTCAAAGACTTCGCCTATCAGTCTTTGAGTTACTCTTGTTGCAATTCCTACCTTCTACTTCAGTCTTACTTAATAAACTAGTTGGTAATTCTTGTTTTAACTCTTATTGTGTTATATGTCAATCCAGAGATGCCTGTCATCGAGCAGCAGCGAGGAGGAGTCTTCGGAGAGCTCGTCGGAGTCAGAGAGTGCAGACGACAAGGAGCCCAAGGCGATAGCTAACGGCGCCCTCGACTCGCACAAGACTGAACATCGGAAAAAGGTTGATATACAATAAATTTCTTAAATCTATATATATAAAAGACGTTGTATGTATACTTGTTCCATATAGACTCCGAAACGGCTGGACCGATTTCTATGAAATTTTCAGGGAATGTTTGGGTTGTCCTAGCTGGTGGTTGGCAGCGATCGGATGAACATTAGTGCTAGCCGGGCAAAGCCGGGGTGGAACACTATATGTATATAAATAGTAGTTCTGCCTCTTGGATTCACCCGTCGCACTGTTTAATTTAAACAAAATCTGTTTACCTAGCTAATCCCATATACCTCTAATAAATTCTAATTTAAAATTAAGATCTTCGTTTAACGAAAATTCTAGATTTTTTGAATTTTTAAAATACGACTTAGGGCTTTTCAAGAGAGAGTACTTACTTAAAGGCCAGCAACGTATCTGCACTTCCGTTTTCGTGGATGTTCATGGACGTCTCTTAACATGAGGCATACGCTGCCCATTAACTCTTTATCCTATGTAATTTTTTTTATAGGAGAAAGAGCAACGGGTCGCCTAAAGTTAAATGATCACCGCCTCCCATGACATCCACAATATCAAAGGAAGTGTAGATGCAGCCGGTATTTCAGGAAGGATTATGCTCTTTTCGTCAAGGATCCGAAGTCGTATTGGTTTATATCAAATTAAAATCCTTGTGTGCGAACAGTAGCACATTATTCACAACCTACTAGTATTGTTTACGTAATATATAATGTAATAATTGTTGAATTTCAGAAAAACAAAAAGATTGATAAAAAGAAAGCGGATAAAATCCGGAGGACGGACTCGTCTGCGGCTACATCTGGTAAACAGACGTCGGACGGTAAGTTATTGTATATTTAATGTTTATAGATTCAATTTTACTAAGGTAGTTTTCATCCTTTTATAGTGTTGGAAAGAGAAAAAGTGAAAAACCAAATTGTTTGTGAAGACACCAAGTTCATATCATGTTTTCTGCATACCCCAAATAATCGGAGTTCTGTACATTTCAGATAATGCGCCCGCGGACGCGGAAAGCGCGGACTCCCGGACGTCCCAGTCTGACTCCCTCACGTCCAAACCTGCGCCGAGCTCGGAGAACGCAATCACTTCTGACAGCTCGAGGTAATGTAGTAGGCAACTAAATTTTAACTTAATTCATGCACGTAAACAGTGTTAAGTAACATGTTGCAAGTTAAAATTTAGCGCAAAACTAAATAAGTTTAATAGGAAAACGGGGAAGCGGGGATTGTCATTTGACACTTTGTCAGTTTAAATATGCACTCTTAGTTAAAATTTAGGTGTTTTGGAGTACCGAAATTATTATTTTTGAAGTAAAAACTTATTCAACATGAATACTTTATACATATATATTTAGTCACATTGTTAATACTATTATATTCATATATTTAATGATTTACTTCAGGGACGTGGAAGCAAAGGTGGAGGTAAAACTGCCTCAGCCGGTGTGCCAAGTGCTGGAAGAGCTAGAAACTGTCGTGCGGCAGCTGCAGAGCTCTAACAGTCCGTCTGAAGATATGGAGGCGAAGAGCGACCCGTATATTGTTAGGTTAGTGTTGTGGAGTTTCTCATTTTATTTATGGGTGGCAAATAGTAAGTGGGGGGTCTCATAGGCGACAGGAAAATGAGTCGCAGATGCGTTTGCCGCCTACCTTTAATGAGGGAATAGACATGAAACAAGGATATCTCCTTTTCCCCATTCATCCTGTCTCCGTCCTATACTCTTCCCATCCTATTGTAATTAGGAATGGATGGGATAAGAAGAGGCATTAAATTAAGCCTCCGGCATCTAATTCATCAGAAGAAAAGCAGAATACTTCCTGACGTCTGTCTTCTGTGTTGTAGTATTTCACTGGTCCAGCCGGCCCATTCATGCAACAGATATTTTTGTGGGCTCTACCACTGTTAAAGACTAATTGAAATATTTTTTTACATGAAAAAAGCAATCCCTAAATAAAGTAACAAATTTTGCTTTAAAATATTGTTAAAGTCGAATCAGATCGGGCTCGAAAGACCAAAATATTGATAGTAGGGTCGTGATAATCCAAAAAGCGCGTTCTGAGCACAATAATGAAAGGAAAAGTTTGTATTTACTGCAAAGGTTGTCACACCAATGATTCGTCGATGAATTTCTTGGGCAACTAGATCCTTTTCCCCACTGTTTTCACTGTTATATTGGACATTGCAGGTTGGACCGTGCATTATCCAAGAGCAACGCGTCGAGCCGCGTGCAGCGCACCGCGTGGGGCAAGGCGGCGCGGCTGCTGCGCGTGTCGCGGCACCGGCTGTTGCAGCGGGCTAGACCTCAGAATAACGTTGATAACGATATAGGTCAGTCTTATTGATATGAGTATAGTACTGTTTTTTACTTGTTGCACACTGGGTCGTAAATTACAGGGTAGAGCGTTACATGTTATCGATAAAACCGATTGCATCATAATGGTAGCGCACTGCATACTACCTAGTTTTATACTTAAATATTGTGCTTAATTATTATTTTTGACTACATGGTATTTTTTTAAATTTTCATCTTGTGTTTATACATATTTATATATATTTACTTTGCATTTTATTATTTATTAATACCAAATTATACACTATCGATACCGTTATCGACAGCAATAATTCGCAGCACGATAGCAATATTGTGGCCCAGTGTGCAGCGAGAGAAAAACACTAACATACTTAACGAGTACAAATACTATGATGCATATAGCATTAACCATATTTGAATCTTTGTTTTTACCCTGAAAATAGTATATGATAGCGTGTGCGCATAATTCAACAGCAATTTGAGAAGAAAGTGTTTTCTTTTCGGAATCCATTTTGTCTCTGATTGTACGCATCAAGCAGAATGTGCACGACTTTAACGTTGCGTTCAGTGGATGCTCAAAGTCAGTCTGCGCAGCGTTGTTGCGACGTTGGAGTAATGCCAACGCTTGTAAAACGCCAGTGGGCATTACAATATTGGCGTTTATATCCAAGACGACATTATTTTTAAAGTAGAAGAAGCCACTCACGTTATGTACTAATTTCGACCTTGGAATAGATCCGGACCTAGAGCGTCTGCAGGAAATCTAACAATGCATGCTGGTGTATGCGGGTAGTCGGATGTGTACACGAGGTTTCCATTAGACGTACCGTTAAAGACTTCTTGCAAGATATTTTATTGTAATATTACTAAAATTTGAGCATTGTTTTAATTCTTCCCCATTTATAACATTCCAGCAGTACCAACCACATCAATTGCTCAACCAAACCCTGTCAACTCGATTACAACCGCTACATCAACAACTTCAGCAACAACCTCGACAACAACAACGATAAACTCTACAACAACAACCGCAACTACGACAGTAACAAGCAACAACAAACGTAAATATGAGGATGACTCGGACATGAATACGAGCAGGCTAACGGCGGACGAGAAGGAGGCTAAAATTGTCGAAACATTGCAGAGGTGGGTAAACTACATACATTATATACTATATTAACTATATATATTATCTTTTGGTGACCCTTTCCTGCCTCCCGCAGTTATCAGTTCGCGTACGCTGTAATATTTTATTTAAATATCTATTTATATTATACTGTCGAGGGCAGTCTTATACTATGGGGGGCAGTCTTGTACTGGCGAATACAGTCTTGTGTGAGGAGTCCTTCTAATCTTTTATATAAAGACTTGGGACGCAACCGTAACTCTTCTGGTGGTATAGGCAAGTGGCCCGCCTATTCCCCTAAACAAAATATAATTAAACTAAAAAAAATATAAACCTATAATTAAAAGAACTGCATAATATTTTTCAGGTTAAAAGCACTGATCGATGAACGGAAACCTGGCATGATGGCGAACTACAACGCGGAATGCGAGAGAGTGCAGGAGGAAAGGTATTACTTTATTGCAATAGAAACATTGAAACTAGAAGAAAGGGAAATAGTTAAAGCATTAATATAAGTCCTACTTATAAGTAGTACTTCGTAGATCATGTTGATGAAACAATCAGGATATAGGTGTGCTAGAACCGAGTATATGCAAATCTGTTGGTTCTACCTACCTTTCTTGTCACGGTACTTTTACAATACAAATTACCAAATTGGTTAAAACCTTTTCTGTATTAAAACTTGTAATTTTTTTAAGCGCCAATAGATTAGTGGTTAAGGTTACGGACTTCGAAACATGCATGACTTGGTCGTGAATTCGAAATCCGACATTCAACTATTTTTAAACATTTCCAACCAAGTTTAAGCTTGATTAAAAGAATTATTAGTAAATTATTTCGATAATCTACTAATATTAAATACATATATAGTAGATTATTAACACACACACACACGCGCGCACGCACACCCAGGTAAATTTTTATGACTTTGTGTAACCAAGAAGTTGAGATTCAGTTTTATACACCTGATAATGTCTTTCAAAGGTACTGTGATATATATTCGGTGTTTGTTTTAATTTGTATTTGGGATATGCACAGAGAAAGTTTCAGGTTTTATAAAATTACGATCAAATCAACGCCAGCTCTCACTATTAGTATTCGAATGATAATACCTATCTATACCTTGTTTCACAGCAAGATGGAATTTTTGTAAACAAAAGTGTTTACGTTAAAATTTGTTAATTCCAAAATATTTTCGAAAACAATTTTTTCTCATATAACCTTATAACATTAGCTATCGATATTAAACAATTTCATTTCATTTTATCCACGATTTCCATATAACTACGACATTTCCGATGAAAGTATAAAAAGTGTAATGGCCGCCATGTATGGGAAATGACGTTTGTTTGTTTACAACAATCATATCTTGCTATGGAACAAGGTATAGCGACCTTTCATAAAATTTCAAAATATGTTGTCATCCATTAATAAAAATGCAGTGAAATCACATGCTACAACAGATGGAGGTCTAATATTTAGTTTTTTTTTTGTGGAAAGGTATGTTTTTATGACGATTACAGATACACAAATTTACCGTAACTAAATACAAAATATTCAAATCGTTAAGGCCGTTTCAAAAATAGCCGCATAAAGATAATAAAATTATACACTTAATGGTTTGTTCTCTTATCCACAGAAAAAAAATCCAAATAGCTTCGAGATCGGAAGGTGCGCCATTGATTGAGAAGCGACTGCCAAAGCGGAGGTTTCCGTGGTGCACTCGCAGCAGAGCGCTTCTGGCACGTCTGGCAAGTTTGGCTGGATCCGAGGCGGCTGATCTACTGGCACGTAGAGCGTTGCCGCTGTTCCCTAAAGGCTTCGTGCGAATGCCAACGTTACTCCGCCAAGCAGAGTGAGTATCAGAACTAGAGCGTAGTATACTTGCGGTATTTCCAAATCAATACTACCCAGGGTCCTTCAAGAAGTCAGTTCACTTTAGGGGGAATTTTTGTGACTGCCAGGTGCGGTACTGTACTATGTGGACAGTCTTATTGTTGCTTTTACTCAACCATACATTGATAATAAAAAACATAAGTATAATTTTTTCACAAAATATTTAGCGATAATTCTTGGCAACTTATGAATTTATTTTACTATAGTGATGCGCCACGGCCTCGCCCGGGATCCGTTTCGAAATCTATAGGAAACATCGCCTTTTATATACTTAGATATGCACCTGTAAAAAAGACAAAAATATCCCACGGAAATCGTAAATTACATAAAAAAGGATAAAAAGTGGCCTATCTCCTATTCCAGACTATATCTATATGACAAATTGTATTCAGATCTGTTCAGCCATATTTGCGTGAAAGAGTAACAAACATATATACATACAATCTTTCGTATTTATAATATTATAGATATACTTGATTTTATTATATTTTTAACTTCGCACAGAGTTCCAACGACGTCTTTATTTTTGATGTATTAAGTATTTGTATGGCATTCTTGAGTACTGCAATGTTTAGTGTTAACCTTTTACCATGATTAATGATCTATAATATCACAATTATACATTACAATAGACTAATTAAACTATCTTATATATATCTTATTAACAACATTTAAAATATGTTTTCAGCCTCAGCAAAGAAATGAAAGCGGCGGAAACGAAACGTCAACGGATCAACATCGAGCCACAGCTCGTTCTAAACTCTCAACCAATACCCTACACGGAACAAATACAGTTCCCCAGCTCACTCACAGTCACGACAAGTGTAAAGACAGGACAACAGACAGAAAAACAGGACACAGACGACAAGGACTCCAAATACAAAATAAATCCAGTCGTATTCGGCAAATTAATTAACAGCTATTCCGTAAGCAATGATCTGATCGTCGAGAAAACTGATGACAAAAAAAAAGAAGCCGCGGACAAAAGTAAAGAAGACTTATACATTCCGTCAAATAACATCGGCTGTATAACCATAACCCCAGTGCCAAACCAACCCAAACTCGACAAGAAACCTAACAACGTTATCATCACTGATAAAAAAGAACCATTATTAAAAGTAAAATCGCCAGCGGCATTAAATGAAATGATCAATAAGAAAGATAAACACAAAAAGCCGGAGAAGCCGAAAAAGAATAGAGTGGAATCTCCTTTACAAATCGATACGAGTTACCAGTCAAGTAAAAAAGAGCCAACTCCTAGTCCAAAGTCGAAAGATGAGGTCACTCAAAAGCAGCTAGAGAATATGAGAACAGCAGAGAACAACCTTCCACGACCGGCACTAATACCTGTTCATCACTCTCCAACCTTTGCCAAGCCTGACAAAAGGCCTCCAGAAGTAAAAAAGAAGAAAGATGTAGTCATAATTTCCGATGTGGATCCTTTAGGAGACATACAGCAGGAACCCGTAGCGGTGGACGACAGTAGTAGTGATGTAGAAGTGGTAGAAGAGAAGAATATGGACAAAAGTGATTTTAAAAGTGACAAGAATACAGTGCCTTTGAAAGATAAAGTGTGTGTCAGAGACGTTGAAAAGAAAGTGAACAGTGTTAAACAAAAGGACTTTAACAAGGATGGTAAAGAGTGTCGGCAGAATAACTTCTCAGAGGAGTCAACTAATGAAGATATGGATAACCTTATGAGAAATATTATAGCAATGGAGGTGAGAATAATTTGTTTTCTATGTTTTCTAGCGGAATTTTAGATAAAAACTGATTTCTTTATAGTAAATTAGCTGTAAGAGATTTGACAGGGGGAGTTGATGGATAGGAAATATCCCTTTTCCGGTGTATTCCCTCCTCTGTCCATTAAAGGTAGGCAACGCGTCTGCAACATATTAACTTGTTGCAAATGCACCTTTGTGTCACTTAGGATCTAATTACCAATCTGAAGTGTCTGCTGAATACTATCCTACTCTAACACCTGGTTTCTGAAAGTGTGATCTGGTCAATAATAATTTGGCTAGCTGTCAAACGTCATTTGATTTGCTAGACACATGAATTTTTTTTCTCTATGAAAATGAAATTTAGATGACATGGCACTTAACTTGACAGGAGTGTTAGTTCCATAAAAAAATTGACACTCTTCGGAAACTGGGTGTAATTAGTTCTAATTTGAGGTATTGTCGGGTGATTCGTTTGATGAGTGTCATGCCGCAGGCCACATTCTTTGTATGCCTTTCCCCTCACAATTTCATGATCTACCTCTTACAAAAGTCACAAACAAAATAAATTCTCATAACTCTTGAGATTGTAGTAAATGTTATGCATGTTGAAGGGTTGAGGTGATCTCGTAACATTCGGAGACCATTTTACTTGTTTGCTTTCTTTTACTACAAACATGAGGATCATTTTGGATTATCATTTTCAAAAACATTTCTCACTCATGAAGGCGCATACAATTTCAGCACTCGCAAGAGCCAGCCAAGTTAAATTGCAACTCATATGGTGGAGTCATCACCAGTGGTAAGTTATTTAAGCATTCAAATAATTTAAAGGAAATACATTTTTATAAAAAAATATGAAAATATGTCTAAAACCATTTATTGAGTTTGTATTTGTTAGTTTACAAATACACCTTTTTTTTTTTACTTTATATTCTAATCCTTGTTATTCACAATAATGATAATTTAAATTCTAATTATTTTATTCATTAATAATCTAATATATCTCTTTCATCAACCTTTTTGTATTTAATAGTTATCTTTAATGTAATTTTGGGAATTTTAACCATATTTCGTGAAACAAAAATCCATTAACAATTCAATTATTATAGTGTAGGATTAAAATATATTATCCAAAGCTTTAGAAGCAAAAACTGGTAGGCAATGCTTAAAGAGCTATAATTATTGATTTCATACATTATGTAAAGTATTATGTATTAATAAATAAATATCAATTCCTTTCTGTTATATATAACAATTTAGATATATGCAGCCATTATTTATCTTTTATTTTTATTAAATTGATAAAGAGCAATAGCTTTGATACAGATACAATATTAAAAAGATACAATTGAATCATTGCTTGTGCTTCAAGGTAAACATGTTCGTATACATAACAGTACATAAAGCATCAGTATATAAAGGCTTTGAAGCCACTAACACGGGTTTCTTTTAACCAGCAAAGCACGAGACGTCTTCCAAACAATACAACCCAAGGAATGCTATATATGGGGAGCCGTGTAGCGCTAAAGACAAATTGTAAGTGATCGGAAATAATCTGTAGTCCCTATGCTGATTGTTCTTGGCCTGGGCTGCGGACCTTTGTAGTTAGTTTGGGCGATTATGAACGATGCTAACAATGTGAAAACTAATTGTGAAATCGGTTATTCTCATTTTCTAGGTTAATTATTTTGTGCATATAGTTTTACAAATTATAATGTAACTTGTTGCCTGACTGTTTCCCATTTTGCAAAGAACTGAAGTTTTCCATTTTGTGCCGTAGACTTCATAAATGGCTTGAAAGATTTTAAATGGTCTGGTGGTTGGTCATTCGGTTGTTATTCTTCCCCAGAGTTTTATAGTGTTTATGATATATATAACCCTCGCAAATCTCTACTGTGCCTGGCCACCATTTCGGTGACTTAATTTCGTACCGTTAGCAACACTATCTTGTTTGCTGCTATTGAAGTTATTGTTGTCATCTTTGTTTTTAAATGAGTAAGAAAATACTTCACAGTACTACTCACGAAACATTGACGATGGCATGGTGATATCAAAAATATTAACCTGCATCACTTAAGTTAAATATTCATCAAATAAATTATTCACTATTAGTATTATTTTGTTAATCATACTTTTTAGTTATGCACGTCGTCACGTGGATGTAAATTTGACAAGGTCCCACATTATCAACTCGTTGGGGTAATATAAGTTGTTATTGATCATTATGTGACTATTTCATTATATAGGATTGATTTGGTCTTATCCATCATTATATGACTTGTAAATGTTTCAACGTTCAAATTCATAGTCTAAAATATTTTCGGAAAACATCTATTTCTCACATACAAAATATGTAACATTAGCTTATACAATTTTACTTCTTTATGTAACAATTTCCACAAAATTGCATTTCCAATGAAAGTATGATAAATAATTTTTGTTTACAAATATTCTATCTTGCTTTGAAACAAGGTATATGTGTGCAGTAACTACTTGTGCTAGATGTTTTTATATTTTAAAATATTCTTAAGATAATTTAAATCGGTTAGTAGGGTCTTACAGACAGAGAGAAAGTTCTTAAGGGGTAATTTTAAAAAATATCTATTTTTTTTTCAATAATTCTCAAATTTTTTATATTAAATATTGTTATATTTAATAGTTTGCCTTCTGGTAAATTGTTAAAATAAATCTTTCATAATCGCCCTTGTCCACTCGCTCTATCGCTTAATAACTTGTTTTCTCAACGCCCATACATTACTTGTTTCATATTCACCGTGGATTGAGTTAAATTCCATCTGGCTACACTATATCAATGTATTTAGTTTATACATTTCGTAATTTCCTCTTAATTAATAAAAAGACAGGATTTGATGGTATTGGATAATTGATGTAACCACTGAACCCACTACCAGTAGAAAGCTACAATAACTAGAATTAATGACTACTTTTTAATATTGATGTGTAATATAAAATTTACCCGGAAGGATTCCAGACAAAAATAGTTTCACAGTAATTATGTTAAGAAAATATATTAATATGTTTTTGCCAATGTGACAATCTGTTATTACAATGGTCTTTGAATGAGAGGGACAGTTGACATTACCATAGCAATATATAATTTGTTGATATCTTCTGGTAATTAATAGATTATTTTTAAAACTTTATCGTAAACAACATCTATATATATAAAACACGAAACAGACTGATATATCAATGCACAGCCCTAACTGGTGAGCCTTGAAATTTAGCATTTGATTTCTGTTATTACGTTAGCGAGCACTAAAAAATTCTGAATAAAGATCTATAATAGGGATATGAAAGTACCCATGTTAGCCAGGGTGGGTTGCAAGTTTAAAATATAATTTAAGTGTATAAAGTATTCAATAGGGTTCGCTAGATGTTAATATAGTATGTGGCATATAGCCATATATCCCAAAATAATGAATAGACATCCTAAAAATATAATGTATTAGAATTACCCATAACCAACAAGCAAGCATGCATTGATTTATGCATGTAGAAGTGAAAGACGTGTGCCGGGATCTTGCCAAATGGAAATCCATGATCTCTGCCTATCCCTCTAGGCTAGCGTGGGCGCATATTTTTTAAATTTTAACTATAAAAAATTGCGTGTTTAGGTTTATTCGATGGCCGTAACAAACATAGAAGTATGTATAAACACTAAATGTGTATCCAAGGTCAGTAATTAGGCTGCTATATATCTATATATCATGAAGCTGGTTCAGAAAAGTTATACTTTTCATAACTGTATATCTTCCATACCACTTTTAACCTTATTGACAAGATATACAGTATGCTATTTAATCAATGTTATTTGGTGGCTATTGCTTGTTCCCTAATGTCATATATATACCCATCATATATTAATTATATATTAAGTATATGTAATAAATTCTACTTATAATAGACATATATATTTATTTATGGTGGATGTCTTCCATCGTCAGATTTAGCTCGGCAACTCACTTATGATTTATCTATGTTCAATGATCAAATAACAGATCTGGGTGTAAATTTC
>JWHW01033185.1:56898-83269 GCA_000931545.1 Papilio glaucus | reverse complement strand
AGCGCCCACAAGGGGGCGTTATCGCCCACTTTGGGAAAGACTGCTCTAGAGCCCACAAAATAGAAGAAGCCTTTACGAAGAAAAAAATTAATACCGACATATACTTGAATTTGCTTTTATTCGTCTACCTTTCCCAGTGATTTTTGTCATGTCACAGAAATATACGTTGCAAAAATCAAAAAATTAAGAATAAACGTCGAGTTTAGCAAAAGATTTTTTTAATAATAAAGAAATTCCCAAATATAATAAAATAATAAAATATGTGGTTGACATATAAAAATCGCAACCTTGTTGCAGGCCCAAGCCTCCCGTCCCTGCTGAACCAGTGAAAGAGGTGACCATAAAGGAGCCGAAGAAGGAACAAACGAAGAACGTGTCATTCAAGAACCACCTGGACTACACCAGTCCACCCTCATCTAAAGCTGTCCCCGAAAAGGACCAGCTCGCTAAGCTACCTTATGGCTGGTCCACAGAGGTAAAAAGAAATAAAAAGCTTACAAACAATCTTAATATTTAAGTCCCGCCTTAATTAGACATTTATAGGAATCATCATCTACCTGTCCTTTTCCCACTCATGTGAGGTTGGCACATTATGATTGCAGTCTATACTGTATAGGTTTTGGCTACAGTTTTTACGGCCGGCCGCCTGCCTGACGCCAACTCTCCTCGTGTGTTGCACTTAAGACATTTATAATTTATATAATTGGAGATACCTCCATTATAAAATACACTTACAATTCTTCTGATAAATTTTCTATACGCATATAAATATGAGATCAAATTATTCACTGCCAAAGGAGTCACCAGAACCACCAAAACCAATCACCAAGCCCTCGGAACCCGTGAAGGCGGAGGCGAAGACGGTCCCAGCGCTGAAGATCAACGAAACCGCCACCGCCAAGTCTGTGCCGGCGAAGGTACAAGAGCCGCTCTACACGAAGGCCGCTGCACCTAAAGTTCTAAAGGTACCTTCGAGAATAGTTTTATTCTATTGTGTTAACATTATTGTGCCCATTTTGGGCACAAGTTAATCTATGACTTATGTTGCAAAGAATCAGGTATAAATCCCTCGAAGGACCAATAATCATAAAAGCAGAAAGTGTCCCAAATGACCACAGTTTAATGAGATCTGGGCCTGACTGACTTAGTTAAGTATATAAATTTTCGATGACGTAATGAAAGCAGCAGGAAGCAGCAGGATTCGTAGGGGATTAAAACCAAGTGATAATACGCACATATGTTACAATTGACTTTTCAAAACGATTATATTTAATTTTCAACATTCTAACAGACACCAGAAGCGCAGAAGAAAGTAACAAAACCGCCAGAGAGTGTGGCAAAGACCACACCGTCGCGCGAGGTGAAGTCCCGACACCGGCGCATGTCGAGCGCCAGCCCAGCTATGCTCGCGGACCTCATGCATATGACAGTGGACCGCGACGACGTAGAACCGAGTATTGAGAGGAAGGTCATGGGTAAGTGGCTGTTGTACTACCACACTGCAAAAGTGATACTAGATGTAAACGAGTCAACAGTTTAAGGTGTTGTAGAATACAGTTAAAGTAAAGATTAAACAGAACTTATCCACCTTGTAATAAGGTCTCTTTTTATATTTCTGAAGCGTATTGTCTGTGATGAGATTGTATCGTAAATTTATATGGGATTTAGACTAGAGACACGCTCCGACTTCGAACGTGTAGTTTCTCCATACAAACTATGATCACCTATTTTAGACCTTAAGAGGAAGAATTTTCGATAAATCCTTTCTTCATAATAACAGAAATCTCTGTGCAAAATTCAAGTCTCTCGGCCCAGATGTTTTTCTGGTGGTGTTGTGGTGGTAATTTATTGTAAAGCTATAAAGTAGTATTTTTATAGCTCAAGAAAGGGAACCTCCCGTACCACCGAAGCCTAAACAAGAGCTCGAAGACATCCTGGATATAGACCACGACTTCTCCTCGATGGAAAGGAGGAAATCCTGTAAGTACAATAACAAATTGTCTTCAACATTACTGAAAAAATGCTAAATTCATGTTTATCTAATGCAACTGCTTTAGATAAACACGAACTTGGCTATTTTACAAGCAGCATAACTATGCTGTAAAGTCTTCACTAGGAGCTGATATTGTGTGCTAAATGGGGTGTCGTTTAGTTTCCTATTCTCTCTCTTCCCAGATATATAACATCCCATATGGTGGGGTTAGCTTTCCTAACATTTCTCCCCTACTTCGCTCTGTCCTCGACATCGTCGTCTGCAACTTGGCAGTCACGCATGTCTTAGTGCTATACCTTGCCATCTTGTTTTGGGTCTGCTTCTAGGCCTTCGACCGGGAAGAGAAAACTATATGGCCAAGTGACAGACGTAGTCAGGTGGCTTCCTTTTTACGTGACCATACCATCGCAGCTATTCGCTACTCTCCTGCATCTTGTTGGAGATATCGCGAACATCACATCACATCACATGTGCGATGTGTATCCACTTTAGCATCTTATTTCAGCAACTTGGATGGTATAGTTTCCAACTGTTGGGTACAAATGTTACCATGTTACAAAATAATTTCCCAGATATGAAGGTGATATCCATATATTTTCTTCCTCAAAGCAGTACAAATAATTTCTGCCCTTATCTGGTATCATATATCGTGTGCGGTTACGGAACCATACTCCACGAAGCATAATGAGGTCATATGATTACTATTGTTGAATTATTTGTTTTATATTCTAGGTCAAAGAAAAGATTCAGAAAAGAGGAAGAAAGAAAGCTTCATAGTGGTGCAGAGCGACCTGTGGGATACAAACACCTTCCAGTATACGAGCCAGAAATCGCCACCAGGTATCTTGTTCATAAAGAACACACCATCGCGTTGTGACCTTAAGGTTCCTCCTTTAGGTTCTAGAAATCGTACAGGAAATTCCATTGAGATAGTATCATCGCAATTCTAATCATTAATAAGTAATTTAGAGGGTCTTTGTGTAGACTTCATGTAAAAGTACATCGTTGTACCATGATTTTAAATATAGAAAAGTCTAGAAAAAATATAGATGCAGTAAATCAATTCTGTTGTGTTTCAGCTCATGCTCACACTCCTATGCAGAGAAGTGTATCGGAAAAGAATCGGCAACAGTCTTCGCCACATCATCATAGGTAGCATACTTTTTCAATGTAACAATCTGCTTGAAAGATCACACATAGGATTGGGACTTCGCGAAGAATGCTTTGTTGATTTTGACATGTAGAAAGAATATAAGGTTTGTAAGAAAGGGTCACGGGCTGTCTGTGCCGAAATATCGGGAGCTCAAAGAGGCTAATCGTGGTAAGAATTTCTTAAAAAACCTTGTATTAGTAAAAACCACGAAAGTTTAAAATTATATGTAGAAAGAAAGAATAAAGAAGAAGTAGAAATAAAAAAAGTTACGTCGTAAAACTGCAACCAGATTAGTAAGTTGTGTCAGCAACTTCAGCTGCAGCTGGAAAAACCAGTTCAACCATATTGTGATGCAAACTTGATGGCGGCTCGGAGGTTAGCTACGCCTGTTCGCAGGTATAGCCAAGCCGAAATAATTTGACAAAGGCGCTCGCGTTGCAGTGTACGGATATCAATTGAGGTTTAAGGAAAACGTACGCAGGAGTATTTCAGCTGGTACCTAAATCTGTATATAAATAAGTAAATACTCGGAAGAATGATAGACAGGTTCCACATCGTATTCCGTGTATTCAAACACTAACTTAAATATACATGTTATACATATACATGTACAATATGTTAGACTAAAATCCCGAGGTATCGACATATCACCTCGCAACCAATTTAACAATAAAACACAAACAAAATAAACAAATTGATAATAGAAAAAAGAAAAAATACCAGGTACCACCATAACATAAACATGTGTAGGTAAATAGCGACTCGTGCGATGTTCCGAGCCGCCATTAAGTTTGGTTCAGAAATTAGAAGTTGTTTCATTTGTTAACGTTATGTTTCACAGGGAGTCAGACACAAGAAGTATGGAAAGAAGAGCTTCGAATACTTCAATCAATCACAGTGAGTTTTTGTAGTAAAAATATTTTAAATTAAATAGTGTGCAATCATTTTAATATAAGTTACTCTTATATTTCCCCGTATTTTCAGGTAGCACAACGCGTGGTGGTACTCCGGAAGGATACAGAGATGCTGAGACATTGAGGATGTCAGACAGATTATCAAAGGTATAGCTTAAATATTGACATTTAAATACATACATTAAAGTAGTCTTCAGTGTTTAACACACTTTTTCGTCAAGTTGGTATACTTCCGTACCCACTTGTTTTAACCAAGATTACGCGATATTTGTACTAAATTTAGACTTTAGGCAACTTATACTACAAACATTAAATGCTAGTATCAAATCCATCAAAGTCAGCGCCAATACTACACAATGGTTACATCTATAAACAACAATATTTGACATTACAGCGTCGCGGCTCGGAGTTCCCACAGCCTGTGAGCACGCCGCCACATCAGTTGCAAATGAAAAGACGACAATCTGCGGCTCACGTAAGTATGAGTAAATGGTGTGAGGATGATCTTGGTTGAGTTGAGTCTGTTATGAACAGAGGTGTATGGCTTAAGTCCGCACTCAGTTACTTTAGAGGTATTTAAGTGTAATACACCAAAATCCACACATTAATTTAGAAGGCGCAAATAAATATAAAGCAACGGTTATGTAAATGTGCACACAGTTCGCAAATATGTATCGCATAGTTCGCGTGCGGTAAATAGGCCGAGACTGTGTATGTAATTATATGCGCCCGCGTAACTCCTGCGGATGTGCATTGGATTATGGTCATTCGACTTATTTGCATTGCACTAGCCAGCAGGCGTTAATATTCTTAAATATAAAATTATGTATGTCCGCCACATAAGTATCACAAAAGCTTTTAGGAGTCTTTTCTACGTAAGTTTTATGTATATAAAAAAAATACTAAGTACATTGGTACAATTTTGACTATATATTTGGTTATTTTTACATTATGAATTTCTTTCACTCTCACAGATGAGGTCCTACCAAGAAGTGAAAATCGAAAAACCAGAACCAATAACTCGCAGGCACGACGATATTCCTAGAAAACATACGCCCGAACCCAAACTTGAACCGGAACCCTGGAAACCTGACCCCGACACCATCAGAGTAGCCAAAAGCCAGGAGTCACCAGCTAAGAGATTGAAACAAGAAGCGGAGCCCTTGAAGAGGGCAAAGGGCGTTGGGGAATCACCCAAATTAACTCAGGCCACTCATCAGACAAGGCCTGACCATCATAAGAGTAGTCCTAATGT
The DNA here is from genome assembly GCA_000931545.1 of Papilio glaucus. Taxonomy (NCBI): domain Eukaryota; kingdom Metazoa; phylum Arthropoda; class Insecta; order Lepidoptera; family Papilionidae; genus Papilio; species Papilio glaucus. The sequence goes on along the minus strand of JWHW01033185.1, from coordinate 77,954 downwards.
AGCTTCGAGGCATAAAATGGGTCAGTGTCGTCTACTTACAACTTTGCATTATTTGCATCTTGCAATACTAAAATAAGTTAGTGGCAACGTTAGCTAAGTAGTAAACATTTTTAATATTTTAATGAATTAACAATTCTTGTAATTTTTTTTAGAGTTAAATGGTAAAAAGGAAGAACGCAAGTCAGCTACATACAGCAGAAGTGATTCGAAACGTCAAGAATCCGTTGAGCAACGTAAAATGTACACGGCCAGTTCGGAATCCGAATTATTCGAGTGCGCAATCCTCCCCATTTTTCAAAAACTTCTCACAGAAAGACACAAAAGTCAGCCACACGGCTTAAATTTGACCTACGGTGTTAGTTGTCCGAATATTTCAATTAAATGTGACATAGTGGAATATTTGTAATTTTAGCACATACGAAAATAATTCAAATTACAAAAATAAAACAAAGAGAAAATGTCAACCTTTATCTTCAGAATGTATTGTAAAAATATAAATTAAAATTATTTTACAAATGTAGGTCAATTGTACTTATTAATGTGGCAACACTTTTCACATGTCATCAATTTTAATTTTTATTGTGCAGTTATATAGTTATACAAAATTGATAAATTTCTATTCAGGCAAAATTTACATATTAGGATAACTTACTGTTATATATCTAATAGAATTAAAATAAATCCTACTAAAATAACTGTAACATTGATTTTATACCTTTCGGTCACAATTGTTTACTGTTGAACTAGAACTTTTACTGTCTGACTATATTTATTACCAACCTAATTATTTAATGAATTCTATTTTTGATTTTACTTTTAATGGTATAAAAACATGCGTTGCTACTTTATTACTTAGTATCACCATCAGTGACTAAAGTATTTCTAGTGTTATTCTAATGTATAAAATTGCACAGTATTGCACAAAGTTTACACTTATGTCATTGTTGTATTGTCTACATTTTCAAAATGTCTTTACCTATTGTTGTGTATTGGCATTTTAGTCAATATTAGTGTTCAATTATTTTAAGTTAATATAGATAGAATTTTAAATCGATTTTTGTATGTTTATTTAAACAATTATTAAAAAGAGTTGAAACCTTAATCAATCTAACCTCACTTTGGCGTTGGCCGACGTGCATAATATAAAATCACTACAAATTATGACTTTTATTACTGTTGTGCTGTAAATAAATCTCTCGAAAAAACTGAGGTGTAATTTTTAAATATAGTATAGTACATCTTCAATTCTTACTTGGAAGTTGAATCAGGATAAAAAATGTGTAGGTGATTTTTTTTATTATATACGTTTAAAATATATAAATTTTTCATTGTAACATTTCGCACGTAAATAAAGACTTAATGGACCGTATATAAAATTCAATTAAATTAAGGAAATACTATTAATATACTAATCGTTTTATTTACCTATTCGTACATGATGTTTTTTTCTTCTTTTTGGCCGACACCCTAACTAATGTAAGCCCTTGTAATGAGGCTTGATACTGTTTTTTTATGGTAGAGTGTTCTAACCTTTAGTAGATAGAGAGGGCATATACAGGACAAAGGATATTTCCTTTTCCCCGTCAACCCTGCCCCGTCCAATCCTCTTCCCGTTCCCATCCTATCCTTCTGAAGAAAAGGTGGGAAGGAGCAGAGGACTGAAATTAAGCCTCCGGCACCTCACTCATTAGACGAAACGCAGAGTATTTCTACTTCACGCCTCTTTTCTGCGATGTCGTGGTCGAGCCGGCCGGCCCATTCATGCAACAGATGTTGTTGTTTTGGACTCTACACTGCTTTATTAGACCCAGAAGATACCTCTTCTTCTTTCTTTCTAAGATAGTATACGGTTTATTTTATTATATTTGTCTTATAATTATGATTGTTGATGGAGCAGGGCGATAGTCTTTGCCAGAAAAAATCGTACCTGGTCGTTTCGTATATTGATTGGCAGCGGCGATTACTTTAAATCACTAGCTTGTTTGTCTCTTTCTACCATAGAAATTCCAAAAAGTCTCTAATCGGTTAATCTCAATACGCCAAGCAAATTGCAATTAAAATGTATATAAAAAGGGGAAAATAAAATAAAAGTTTTATTACAATGCGTCGTTTTGTGTTTCTCAAAAGAATGCCTTACGAAAAAAACGCAGTAGATTTCGAGGTAATGATTTGGTAACACAGAAAACAATCATTTATGCTACATATGTCAAAGTCAAAATTCAATAGGGATGTATGTATCATTATCGTACTGAGATTCGATTAAAAGTTTTTCTTTTAGGACATCGATCAAAAATTTTACTCTTGATACCTGAGATAATCTTTTAAGACAGGTGTAGTTTTAATATTATAAAATCTATGTGAACTCTTTAGAATGCTGTCAGCAGGCTGGGCTAACTCAAATTATAAAATTTGAATTATTATTCTAATTCAAAGTTATATGTAAAAAAATTGCTTAATAAAACAATAGAATTATATTAATAATAAGGTATAAGGTCCTAATAGTCTTATTGAAGTACGAACCTTTTAATACTCGAGATCTTGTTTTCTTTAAAATTAAAATTTGACAAAACACACAATGATAAAGCCAGGCAGCAACGACTACAAATAGTAGTAGTCGTTTACATATTTATGTAAACCGCATACTCTTGGTTGGCGCTCTCTGCTTATACCTCCGCCTCTCTTCGAATCCCATAAAGACACCGCAGCGTTGATGAAAAAAAGAACGTATTTATTCGAGTCACATTGATATAATTCGTTTTGTTCCTAACAAGCAACAAGAATCGTATACTACTTGAGAAAGTGTGTGTAAATCGGAATCGGTTCGGTTTAGTTTAGTATTTTTCTATCTGTCATAACGTGTGGTTGTGTTATTTTTTTTTATTTGAGTTAGTCATATTTTAAGTAAGTTTTGTGGTAATTGTGTGTTTATTAATGTAATTGAAGTGCTTGAAAGTGGTAAAAATGCCGGTGTTTCACACGAAAATTATCGAGAGCATCTTGGAGCCGGTGGCTCAACAGGTGAGTTAGTGGAATGTTACAAAATACAACAAATTATTAATAGATCGTATGTTGCAGTGCCGGAGGTGTCAAATTTTAGTTTATTGTTTACTTTTTGTTTGGTTGATGAACTGATTATGTCATCAGCGATTTGGTACATTATGATGTAGACGTGTTATTTACTACAGTTTTTGGGTGTCGTTGAGGAATATTTGACGTGCGATAAAAACTGTTTGACTATTACAAAAGTTATTTCAACATAATATTAAATTATTGACTATCATGTCGTGAGTAATTCTTCGTCTCATTTTATCTTAGACTCGGAAAGTTATTTCTGTTCGCTGACTCACGGTTCTTCGTTTATTAGTTACGGGTTAAGTTTTCATTGTAAATTGATGTTACACATTCCTACTCGATTTATGAATTTAACACCGGTTGATTAGTTTTTAGTTATTATTAATATTTAAATCGATCTTGGTCATAGAACTTACTATGAAATAATGTGTACTAAAAAGGGCTAATATGTAGAGTATTATAGACAGTTTGAGTGGGCATCATGCACATTTCATTACTGTTTTGAAGATAACTCGATAACATAATTGCTAGACCTTTACTGTTCAAAATCTGAATTGGAAAGTCTTCCCTTATTCGAACTGTGTTCCACTTTTTCTCAGTTCTTTTCTACTTTTTGGAAATTCTGGATAAGTATTTCTTTTTATTCTTCTTATTTAACTGATTATGATGATGATGATAATTATTATATTGTTGTTGTTGGAGACAGGCTCTTCTTTTCTCATTCGACACCTAATTCTGCTATATAAAATAAATCTATTTAGATCTACATTAGTAGCACTAAAAGTGGTTAAAGCTTGAACAGAAGAGGGAGGTTAAAAAAATAAGCTCATCAAATGTTAAAAGAATCCAATTATACAGGAAACAGATGTAGACTAGTCATTGTGGAGTAAAAGTGTAGAAGGAAAAAGAGAGGAAGAGTGAATAGGAAGGGAATGGGGCATACTTTACCCAGAGGAGACAAAGCAGTATAAATATGTCAAATTCACATCTATTTTCTTTGAAAAAAACTGGTTTAATTGACTTAAACATGTGGACCATAAGTGAGGCCCTGGGCTAATAATAGGCTCCTACCTAAAAAAACCATCCAAGATGTGCAATTTGTTGTGTAGAATAAAATCAGACAATGAAAAAAACGAGATCTTTATTAATCAGAGAGTGAATATAAAGCTCTTTTTTTAATTGTCGAGAGTAACTCTTGAGGGTGCATCACCCATTACCCTGGACCCTGGGCTGCAGCCCAAAAAGCCCTATGGTAGTTCAGACTGTTTGAATTATCTTAGAGACAATTAATGCAGTCTTATCTTAATTTAGTGTATTAAACAAATATTGAATGGTGTTAAGTGTGTTGAAAAGTTATAACAATAAAGTAGAACAATTAAAAACTTAACTACAATTAATAAACCAACAATAGGAAATCAAAATAAAAAACAGATTTGGTGTCAGTGAACTTGTGTGGCATTGAATGGCTCTTGTTCATTGTTCTTCAGATGACTTCATTTGCAAACCACTGAGCATGGCTTCCGGTGGTTGAAGATTTATTTTCATTCCAGAAATAAACATAATTTTTCTTTTATTTTTAGTAAAGTATGGGATAGGATTCGGTATATTAAAGGATGAATGAAGAGAGTAACTAAACAAATTTATGTTACAAAAGTGAGTGGCAGTGTTGGCAGAGGACTTATATCAATCATATTAGTGACATACTAAAGAAGTAGTATGCTTTGTATGTTACTCTGGAATGAATTCAAAATAAAGCGGACGACCCCTACCGGCAAAGCTCTCTTTTGCAACATAAATTCTTTCCTTTATTATTTACACATGCCTGCACCACTGAACCAATCTTTATAAATTCCCAAAGAGGGGTCATTAATGGTGTGCATATTGTACCTGTGAAATCTTCCATGAGCATAATATTTTGTGCGTTGAAGGGATTTTAGGATGTACAGAATGCAGGAGTGCTTTCGTGCTTAACACCACAATATGTGACTACAATATCTTGATTCTCCTGTCAACTACTATAACATCACACATATTCTGTTCAAAAATAGCTATGCTTGTAAGAAGTTATACTTTTGTAGCTTAACAAACAACAAACTTAACTAAACAATTTTTCTTGTGTGCCAGTACTCTTTGAAAAACGATATTACAATACAAATAAATAATTCATAACGATTCAATTAAATAACTTGGAATTGTAGGTAAATATCTAAAATTTCTTATTAGTTGCCATGGTAACACCTTGAAGTTGGTGTCGCGCTTTGTCAAAATTCACTCTCTTTTCCCAAACGCGCCAAAAGAAGTATAACTTCAAAATCTATTACAAGTCATAAGGTCTATGCATGATAAAAAATTATGGATCTCTCAAGTATTTTGAGACATGTACTTTTGAAGTTCTATGTTTTTTACATGGACTTAGAATCTAACTGATGACCAGTGAAGCGTGGAAAAGGGACATAATTTTCCATCACACTCCATGAGAGAGAGATAGATGTACACTAAAGTACTCATATGTCAATGTTTTTTTGAGAAAGAGGCCATAGAGTTCAGATTGCTTGTTTGCGTTCGCGTATGTTCTTAGTAGACAACTCATCTGTGACACATTTGCTTGTGGAATATCGATTAAAATGTGTATCACGTTGACAGCATTATTTATAACTCACACATACTACTACCACATGCGGATATGTTTGTTGGTATAATTCCCAATCTGTCACAGTTTATTTTGTACATTTTAAATCTATGTTTTTTTTAGTATCAAGGGTACTGTAGGCAGGTGTCCTCGCGTTGTATGAGACATCCGCAGTTACGTAAGTACATGCGACCCTTCATCTGTTGCCGTCTGTTCGCGAAGGTCATATACGTTCTGTTAATAATACACACTGTCAATGAATATTGATTTTTGAAGTGAGACTTCTATATAGATGTATAAGGATTTTTCTGTCACGAAAAAGCGTTAAGGCCGAGTGGAGGGATTTTTTTTTAATAGTTGTTAATTCGTAGCTCCGCTTCTGATTTTGATGATTCTTCATGTGGTCCTCTTTTTTTAAATAAAAAACTGACAAGTAGTTTTTGAGTTATTGCTAATACCTACCAAAAAGTCGGTTAAAAATAGGACAATTTTGCTTTCTTGGCCTACGTAGGCTACGTAATATATATGGTAAACTATGGAACTTACATTAAAATGATGTATGAAAGAATTGTAGCTGTTTAATTATGCTGGTTGTCTCACAATAACCATTTTTTTCTTAGGAAACATTAATTAAAACGCATACGCCACTTACTACGCTATTATTCATGTTCTGTATGAATCCTTATCCATTTAAATGTGAGTATCAAGGGAATTTAATCTAGATTATAATAAAAATTATCACGAATAGTCACCTGCTAACGGGAATAAGTCGAATTACCAATAACCCTCTATAAATTTCACATTACCGTTTATACAAGGAAATACTGACTGACAAGAGGAATTTGTACATGTGAAAATTCTAGATACACGTCGTGCAGTTTGAAATAAGAGTCCATTACGTTGCTTTTCTTCCTAGAAGTTAATCTTTAATTATAGTAATAATAATAATCTATAATTAATATAATAAAACTCTATAGTTTGTTTGTACAGGCTAATCTCAGAAACTACCAAACGGATTTTAAAAATAATATTTGTATTTGACAGCCTAATTATTAAGGAAAGTTATACACTTTAAAGTATCACGCTTAGGCACTTAAGTGCCGAGCAGAAAGAAAAATAAAGATAAGCGGGAAGTATCTAACACAGGCGAGCGATGCGATGGAGTGTATGAAACCAAGACGCACGTTTACTTAGGGAATACACAGACCTATGTCCTCGTAACGGTTCAAGCAACATTGGAATTAGATAAATAAACAACTTATAATGTAACTTAATAATGCATAAATAATTATTTAAATTTGATCGATAGTTTGTTTACTGTTTATCTTAAACACAAAATCTTGCTTATTTAAAGTACTACAGCTGATTACTGTTCTTCGCAATGAAAACATGTTTGTCAGTTTCAGATAAACATTTAAAATTGTTGATTAATTAAGTTAAACAATGATGCAATTCACAATCTGTTTTGTTGCGAAGTCCAGGTGAAACTCATAATAGTTCTATTTGCGAGGCGTGACTCATTGTGTTGCTGGCCGCTGCGTTTTCGCGGCAAACGTTCGCGCCCATTTTTAAATTTAGAATGCGCGTTCGTTGCGCGCTTGTTTTGTAATCTTGTGACTTCGTTTAGAAAGCTTTGGACTTCACGTATAGTATAGATTGAAAAGGATTTAAAAAAAAAGTCTTATGTTAGGAGATGGTTCCCTACAATAGTCGAATGGCCAGGCAAAGGTTGTTGGTTTCGCCATGTATCTGCTATACGTTTTAGTCGAGACGGTTCATTCAGCTATTTTATAACGCATAACGAGCGCCTGGTTGGCACTTCATGTTAAAGCTGACGGGATCGAAGTTTATTACTACCCACGTTCTAACCGGACGGAAAAGCCGTAGTTATTTGTTTCTCTCTTGCCGCTACGCACAATGAATGAAGATTCAAATCGCTTCGTTCGAACTCGAGCTATATAAAGAATATTCGTTTGTAGAAGGTTCTAGTACAAAACAAATTTTATGCATTTAATAGTAGTCTTGCTATATTTTTAGAGGCATCGTGTTAAATGTTGATTCTCTGCCAACCTTTTTTCCGTATCAATAAAATAGTTATTTTAAGCTGGTTATATTGCCAACAAGGTGTTGTGGTATGGGAGCTCAAGCGGGGATTTCTGTACATTCTCGAGCGCATCAGATTTTCATATCGGGGGTAACTTGGACCCCGTTAAGTACCCTACACCACAAATCAGTCATCCATGTAAAGCTATGCCTTTAGGGTAGCCCATTAATGTAAGAAAATCGGTCATAGGACATACTCGAGCGCGTTGGATTAAGATAGGGAGGGACAACCTTGTTATACAAAACCGTCAACTGAACATCCTCGAGCGCCGCCAATTTTTATTTTATTTAGAGGAAATAGTTCAGGGATAACGTGATAAAATAATCTGACGATTTCAACAAGCCGCAGTAACTTAAATCGTATATAAAGCGTGTAAACCCTTCCGTTTGTTATACCTTTTTTCTTTTTTACAATCGAATCTTTAAAATGCGGAGGACGCTCGAAGAAATACAAGTTTAGCGTCGTCGGCTCCCGTGCTATTGGTGATGCAATCAACTAATAATGTGACAGCCGAACGGATTTTTCTCTCAAGTTCATTATGGAGAGTGGGTGTGCGCCATATGGCGGTGACAATATTTAACTTAATACCTTTGCCCTTATTGAGATAATTTATTTTTAAAGATAAGATTTATTTTTAATATATGCTTCGTGGCTGTGCGAAAGCCAGCTTACCGAAAATATTTTTCTTAAGGTAGAAGAACGGAAAATTACTATGATATGATATTAAGTAACCATTCTTTCGTTCGCATTTCTGATGCGCGTCCTAATCGAGTTTAACGCGCGTCGTCGGCGCTTACAAATGCGCCTTATGCTTATTGCAACGATCTACTGAGCTTAAGAGGTATCAGTAGGAGATTTACCTTCATATCTTTTTAAGGCACTGTTGTAAAGTAATTCAACTGATGAGTTTGAAACTGATTTGAAAGATGGTACCCTTGAGGCATAAATCTATTAACTTTTGTTTTTTTTTTTGTGACTGAAAGGTCACTGTTTGCCTAGAGGAGGCATTTACAGCTACGCCGGGCTCGAGGCGGCAGAGCGCAGAGGGCGCCTAGCCTATGCCTCTTTAAGAGTAACTTAGCTCGAGGGCTCCCTCCGTAGAGGGAGCCTCGGCTCGGGCCGTTACTTTCTATTAACTCTCCTCTTGAAGGTATTAGTAGTCGCCTACATATAAAATTGTATATTTTATCTTGCCAAAGCAAATACAGCGCACAGTTCAGGTATAGGTAAGTTTATTGATGGCACTAGACCTTGACCTGAGGTTACGTTGCGGGAGTGCCAACAGAAATTTATTATTTTATAGAGTGAATAATTCGCGGCGTCTACACGGTTTGATAGCCGGCTTATATTAGATTTCTTCAATCTTAGTTTAATTCTTAATTGACGAAGATCCCAGAGATATCTTCCCTCTTCTTTGGTTTTTATAATGTCCCTTTTTTCCTTTTTATAACAGTTATATTTGAATATTGCTTTAATCCGATTTTGATGGGGTGGTGTATTTTTTATTTAATGTTAAATGCTTTGTTGTACAAATCTCTTTGCAGTATATGAACGCTCTAGTCTTTGTATAATTGCCCTTTCTCTTCCCATCCTTATATAAAACGGAAAGGATGGGGAAGGGAAAGAGGATTTGACGGGCGAGGTTATGGATAGGATAAAAAATATTTTTTTTCCTGTCTTTGTCTATTAAAGTTGGCAAACGAATCTGCAACTCATTAGCTTGTACAGATGTCTATGGGTAGCGGTCACACCAGGTGACCCGTCCGCTTGTTTGCCACCTTATTTCATTAAAAGAAAAAAATCTATTGTAACCTTAAGTGCATCTAAGCTGCTTCTATACATGAAAAATACATATGCCTTGTTTCAGATCAAGATGTAATTTTTGTAAACAAAGGTTTTCACGTTAATATCAAAATATTTTTGATAAACATTTTTTTCTCATATTACCTTATTTTTGTTTTATCTCACGATTTCCACAAAACATTTCCGATGAAAGTACAAAAAATTGTAATTATTGCAGACATTATACTTAGTGACGTTTGTTTGTTTACAACAATCATATCTTGCTATGAAACAACGTATATATACGATGGTTCTTTCTTATACTTCATAAATAACGATGTAAACATTAGAGGTCCAAAGTGAATGCGGGTTCGCCGCGCCCTTTGCCGAGGGGTGCAGCCAAGGCCGCCCCGGCATTTGACGATCCCCGTCTCATCGTATACCGGGGCTTCTGGAGTGTTTTTCGTGCTCTTTGTAATTTATGGATATTATTTATATAGTTCAGCGAATTGTTAAAGGTCTGTGTTTTATGATGATAGTATACCTGTATGTTTTTTTTGTCCTACGTCATGCTTGAAATCTCGTAATCGTAGCAAAGCTTTGAAAATATGAGATAAAAACCTCACAATGAACGGATGGAAACGGTTAAATTCAGGTATATTTGAGGGATTATCCCACTTCTCATGGCTCTGACATATCGCTTTTTGCCCGACTTACAGGAGAGTAATGTTTTTCGCTGGTGTAAGAGGAGTAAGCTTCTTCCTCGGAGTGTCATACGAGTACAGTCCTTCGTGTTTTTTTTTATTTTTTAATATAGCTTGTTTAATCTTTAGTTGAAAATTGTTTATTAAAACGGATTTAATAGGTGGCAATAATCTCCAGAGTTTAGTGAAACATATTAGCCGCTTTGTGAGTTAGGTTTTTATAGAAGTCACACGTGACCTGCGTACGCGCAACTTTCGGTTTCATCGGACTTTGTACCGGTTCGCAAGATCTAGACTTGCTGACCTACATTTAATATGGTACTTGACCATGCGACTGAACGTAGATTGTGTATTTGTTTTGAACATCACTATGACCTTGTCCTCGAGCGACTTTGTACTACAAATTTTGTACACGTATTTTCAAGAGTATAGAACATGATGAGTGTGCCGTAAGCTTCCCATCCTTTCCAAATAAGAATAGGATGGAATGAAGAGGATGGTCAGAGATAGCAACTTTTTGACATTTTTCTGTAATACCAAGTTTTTCTAATTACAAAATCAAATCAATCAAAATCACGAAAATTTCCAACAAGGAATATGATACAAATGAGTGCGAAGCCGCGGGCAAATGGTAGTAAACAATATAACCTGTGTTACTTATGATTAATGCGGCTTTCTAGTGGTAAAATAATTATAAAATGGGTTACAAACAAACAAGTATATTAAAGAAAATCTAATAAGCGTATCTTAGTTCGTTTCTCTAATAAGCCTTGGGCTTATTCCACTTTGATCACCTGCATGATATTACCCACGTCATTTTATTTTATAATCTGGATGATATAGAGACATCATTAACAACTGAAAATAAAAGGCACTCTGTGCATTTAGATGATTTGATTCCACTAAATAAATTTAACAGACAACTATTCCATTTTATTCACCGACGTCACGTGACACAGGTTATTTAAATTTCAGGTGATCGAAGTGGAATAGACCAAGTCTTGTACGTTATTTTATAAAAAATCTTTAACCATACTACTTTCATCGTTGTCGAACAAAGACTTGACTGAGCCACGTAATAAGTAAAAACAATGTTTTCTCTCGACGCTCTCTTTCCCCTTAAAGCAAAAAGCGCAATGCGCGAATTACTAAGATGCATTAGCACACAATAGTCTTACTGTAATTTGAACTTTATGCTAAAACATGTCTTATACATGCACGTTAAGGTCGATTTTCGTTTGTTCACTTATAACTAGAGCTTCCTGTCACACCGTATACCATTTAATTATATTAATAACATGAACAGCCGGAGTCACTTTTCTATCCGGTTTGAACTAGAATAAATTGTTAGTTATGCATTTTAGTTGTACTAGATTCATCTAGAAATCTTGCGGACTGGAGGAGTGGTAGGACGAGGAAGGTTGATCCCAAATAATCGGGGCAAGGGGAAGGGAGAGGAAGTAGTTTTATTAAAAAAACGCCTCTTGGTTTAAATTTAGAATATGAACTACACTTTGTTTCTTTCATGTTCTAAACCGTTAGATTTAAATGAGGTCCGGGTACTATTGAAAATGTTTATAGAGGTCCAGAAAATAGGGGCTTTCAAACGTATAAAAATAGGGCTACGAAGGTATTATTTAATTATTTTTTTGCTCCCTTTTTCCACTTTTTATGTCGGGTCGGCACAGTACCACCGTAGTCTATACTGTAATAGGTTTTGGCTATAGTTTTTTTTACTGACTATCGCCTGCCTGACGCTAATACTCCTCGGGCATGTATGTGAAATATTAATAGATTATCGATATAATTTACTAATATTTATTTTTAAACATTTCCATTCAAGCTCGAACTTAGTTGGAAATGGTTCTCCACAATAGTCGAATCGCGGATTCGTACTGATGACCATAGTGTGCATTTTTCGCAATCCGTACCCTTAATCATTAGTCTATTGGCGTCGTCTTTACTTTCTCTAAGCTATCTCAAACTAAATCGGAATGGACAAGCTAAGTTGGTTGATAAAATAGAAAAGTAATTATACAATAGTTTTTTCTCGACACACTGCTCGTTCGCTCATAAAAAATATGTTAAATGATGAAACACTATTAACGGTGTGAGATGCACCCAAAGCTGCAATAACCAGTCTACTTCAAAGCACAAGGTGCTTCACACAAACCTCCATTGTTTTAACGGCTACCGGCTTTAAACTTAAGTCTGTGCGGAGGAGTTAAACAAACAACTTAACTTTCCTGTTTAACTAGATCGGAAATTGTACAAGAAAATATAATAAGTGTTGTGATACTTAACGACCTTTAGAGATTTCTTCTTTAAATATTCAATTTCACAGATTATCGGTGCCCCAGAGTGGACAATTGGCTTCAAAATACATTGCTTTTAAGTAAACCTATAATTGATACAAATCGGTTGATGGTCGAATCTATCTTTTGATCTTAAATAAGGATAAACAGACGGCAAGCTGATTATCTTTGTGAGGTTAGTTTGCAATAATTGATAACCGTTGGATAACGGACTGTCAAATGTATATCTGCTAGTTATCGCTAGCAAAAAAAAGCGATTTATTTTCAAAAAAGATTAGTTATAATAAAAGATTAGAAGAAAAGGCAAATAAAAGATATAATAAATTAACTTTTGACGGTAGAGGTATTTATGTAGGTAGTAAATACTAGTCTGTTTCCATTGTACACCAAAATTTATTCTTAATCGTCTTGAAAGTTTGTAAAAGTCAACTCAATGACAAATCATAGATTGATATAACTCCAGATATCCCGGTCCATACAAATTCAATATTTAAAAGTGAAGCCACTTTTTTAATCTGTCGACTTTGGACACTTATGACATGTTATGGAGTCGCATTGTTATTGTTAAAAATTTATATTTAGTTGTGTATAATATTCAAGATACACAATAAAATTACTTAATTAGTTGTGAAATGTAATGTTGGTACACTTATCTCTGTGGTATAGTTTTTACACGATTTCATAGCACAAACTGTCATCTTTTAAATTAAAAACACGGAGATTTTGTATTCGTGTGGTAGGAAACGAATGACTAAGCTGGATTTTACGAAGTCGCAAGTTGGCGAGTTAAGGTGGCTTCACTTTTCTCGGATGCTCCATAATTTGACAAATACGGCACTCTTCATGATAGACTACAGTATTTTTTATCTAATAAAATTTAAAAAAAATTTAGTGCATTTAATTAAATAAGGTTAAAAAATGTTACGTAAAATATACCATGGCAATAAATTATGATTATATTTTTTTATCATATTTATTTGAAAGTGATCTTGTTAGCCCAGTTATGACGTCACATTATAATTTAATATATAAATTAAATACCACGAGAATCAACAAAAAACATGGTGTTAACAACTCTATAGAATACTTCTACTTCGCCTCGATAAAAAGCCATGAATGAACCGAATCCCAGATATGGTTATGCTATGCATCAAATATGGCGCTGGCGCCCGCGCGCCGCGAGTCTTGTTGGCGGGAAAATGACGCAATACTTTACAATGGCGGTCGCTGATTGTGAACGGTGAAAGTTGTTGTGTCTATGTTTAAATAAAGCATTGTGTCTCGTCTAAAGATCCTTTAGAATTAGTTGTGATCTTTATAAACTTGTTATATTTATTTATTTAATCTGTGGAAGATGAAGGCACTCCGCCCTCGATGACCTCACCATTTTTTTTTTAAATATAGATTAATGAATAAATAAAATGTGTTTCATTGAGATAGAAGTCACTTTATCGTTAAGGTGTCAAATATGGAGTCGATATTAAACATATATTGTTGAGTGTTTTAAATAAGACGAATATGCTTTTGCTTGTTATTATGAATAAAATAATTCTTGTTTTGTTTGATGGCTTCGTAGTCTGCTAATTTTATAAAAATGTATGGGCACCCGCAAATCTTTTTTCGACTGTCTAAACATTAGTGTAAACAACAACGCCCGGCTCGAACTATGAAGGTGTCGTTCCACGTGATCCTACGCTGTCCGCGTAGCGTGGGCAGCGCTAAAGGTCGAATACATTGCTGTTTTTAATGTTTTAATGTCGCTAAGGTGACCGACAAATACGTAATGAATTAAGCTTTGAAAGTTATACTTGTTGACAAAGGCTTTCAACACTATCATATAATAAAAGGAGCTCCTTTCAAGCACCCTCCTGCAGGATTTAACCCAAGTTACTTATTATGTAAACCGGGTATGACTCAATACTGCGCCTAAAACTCTGGTACTCCAACGCAGTGACAAAGAGATAATGGGGAGCTTTGATAGGTGAATTAGGCGACCATTTTTCTCATTCCATCTCTCTCTCTATCCCGCTTGATTACTTAGCTATAAGTGCGTAATTTTTCATACATGCAAAGAGTGGTCAGTCTTATATGAATGGAAGATATCTTTCCTTATACGACTTGAATGTGTTAGACAATGGATCTGTACGCTTGGCGCACGTGCGGTGAATACTCACGGCTAGTTTTGTTTACATCACGTGATCTTGGTCAGGTTAAATTATAGATGAGATGTTAGAGGGAGACAAAACTAAATATGAAATAATAAGGACACGTTCAGACTACACGCCCGCTACGCGCACGCCACGCGGGTTAGTACCATGCATTCATACAACATGCATCAGCAATACGCTTATTAGAATTTAGAACAGTTTCGAGGAACATTTTTTCTTGTATTCATTTTTGAATTTTATTGTTAAGAGGCAAGGGCTTATTTTTGTTGCTTGTTTATCTATTTTTAAACTATTGTTTTGTGTTTTAATTTTTATTGGCAGTCTTTATGACTGCCTGTGGTTTTAATAAAAGCCCTTGCGGTGGTGGCAAGTGCCTTATATCGGACTCGCACAGCGAAAACCTCACAATGTTCCTACCGAGTATTTGGCGCATATAATTTGTGTCTCATGTCACATCAATAAACCTCAATTTACATTTATCGAAGTCCATCTGCACACGCCTCGCACACACCCCGCGATGGCCACGCGCCCGCTTCGTACACAAAAAATATTGTCATCTCAGTTCTTTCAGTGAGGAAGATAGAGAGAAACGTATCGCGACAAGTTTATACGCCAGTGGAAACGCACGGTTAGTTTTTCGTCTAATTATGATACAGTGGTCAAGCGAAAGATTGACGTCGTCCCTTAACATCAGATGAGATTGTCGTCAAGCGCTATATTATTCACCAAAACGCTTAAGCTCGGTTTCTGAAAGGCTGATCAACGGAAAAATTTGCTAAGTAGCTAGCTGTCAAATGTCCGATCCAATATGTGCTAGAAACATGATCATCAACATGACAATCGATTTGACATTTAACTTGAAGCAGTGCGCCAGTGACAGAAATTGAGGAGCAAGAGGTTAGCGTGGTATGGGCATGTTATGCGAAGGGATGCAGGACATATAGCGAAGAAAGTAATGAGAATGAACGTGGATGGTTACAATCGTAGAGGAAGACCGAAGAAAGTATGAATGGATCATTTGAAAGATATGTGTAAGAAGGGTTTGAATTAAGATATGACGACTGATAGAGGGATATGGAAGAGGAGAACGTACTGTCCCGACCACTGATGATGGGCAAAGAGCAGGATGAAGATGATTCATCTTGAAGAGTGGTTGAATTAATATTTGAGAAGCCTTTCATAAGCCGGGCGTTATAGTCTTATTATAAATATGTTTAAAATCATACATTCTGAATATTATCTAAGGTCGTAATGTTAAAAGACGTTCAAGGCATGATATAAATGTAAATGTATTAATAGTGCATGACGTGCTCGCTCTAGTATGTCGCAGGTCATTGCACTTGCTCGAAGCATAATAACCTACATCTTTCACTTTTTTATGGTACAAGGTGGCAAACGAGCAAGCGAGTCACCTGATGTTAAGTGACCCTTACCCATAGACATCTGATGGACCGATAATCTGGGTAAGGTTGCGGGAGCGCCCTGAATACCGGCAAGGAACGGATCTTGGGGGTGTTTTACACCCAGCATTTACAAGCTGATGATGATGACACTTCACAACCAAGGTTATTTTCTTACCTTTATCTCCATCATCTCTTTATATGTAACGCGAGGGACGTCTTGTCCCAGACAATACAATGCCGGAGTTCAAGTGTCTTACTCTGAAGTATAACATCTTTGTTTCCAGGTGTCGCGTCTGGTGATCCTTCATGAGGAAGCAGAAGATGGCAACGCGATGCCCGACCTGGCGAGGCCCGTGCAGGCGGTGTCCCTCGCCGTCAATAACCTCGTCAAGGTAGACCTGATTAGTCTCATTCTCTTCCGCTTTGCAAATCTCTAATAGACAGAATAGTTGCTATATGCTTTATGTTATCTATCGTTTAGTTTTACTCGTGTCTTGTATTGTGATTAGATTGTAAAAATAAATTATCTTGGTGACAAGGTGGGTCATGAGACAATAGAGTCTGCAGACGACGTGATCCTGCGGCAAGACATGCCGGGAGCACTGCGCCGCGTGGAGGGCGCGGCGACGCTGCTGCAGCAAGCCTCGGACATGCTGCGAGCTGATCCGTACTCCGGGCCCGCCAGGTACGAGAAATACTGATCTTTTATACTAAAAATTTGATCCATTTTCATTTGGTAGCGATCGGATCAACATAATTAATGTTACCCGTCGAAGGCTGATCACTAGTATTAAATAAAAACGTATGTTGTGATTTTGAATTTATTTTTACATAGAAAAAAGTTGATCGAGGGTTCCCGCGGCATCCTGCAGGGCACGTCGGGACTCCTCCTGTGCTTTGACGAGTCAGAAGTTAGGAAGATTGTCAAAGAATGTAAAAAGGTTTGTGTGAACATTTGCGCATAATATTTAATGGAATGTTCTCATCTTAATGTTAATTATTATTAAACTGTATTCAATTTACATAAGTTTATTTGTTTTGTAGGTGCTTGATTACCTCGGGGTTGCGGAGGTGATCGACACGATGGAGGACCTCGTGCAGTTCCTGCGGGACATCTCGCCCGCGCTCTCCCGAGCGGCCAGGGAGGTGAGGATTTCTTACATATTCCGTGTCCGGTACAATCCTAATCGAAACTAAAGGAAGAAGAAGTATCCAACGGTAGACCTTCAGACTGTTGATCCTGTTAGACTGTGTCCATAGGTGATGCTTGATCCAAGCAACAACAAGAAATATGTTTATAGTGAAAATGTTTTGGTATACTACCAGGTGGCAGCAAGAGCGGCCGAGCTGACGCACCCGCCGCACGCGGAGACCCTGACGCGATGCCTCGAGAGCGTCAAGCAGCTGGCGCCCGTGCTCATCTGCGCTATGAAAACGTACATACATATACTCACTGAGGGTACGTCACTAGAGATATTACCGTACTGTAATGAACGGTTGATGTTGCCAATAGGTTCTAGTATGACTACCCGCAAGATGGACTGACTATCTGGTGAAGGTTAGGTTAGCGTAGTACCTTTGTGTCTGTCATCGTTTCATCATTAGTCCAGTAGCTCAACTGGTCTACTGGTCTTTACGCCGAAACGCAACTACACTGTGCCGAACAAGGTACTATACCAACAGTCAATTTTTACTCACTGTCACTCTGACGGAGCAGGCTAGATCTTAAATTTCTTGGCTGTACGAGGAAGTCCAATTTATGTATTGTCGGAGTAAAAAAGGTTCGTGACCTTAAAGTTCACATTTGCATGCATTAGGGACACTGACACGCACTGACAAGTAGAACATAATATTGAATTCGAATATCTTCACGACTAGTCCATTAAAAAGGTGTGTACTGTATTGATGCTTGTTGTCGTATCAAGTATATATTATATGCAGTTATTTCCTCAGCGCTTTAGTTTCATAAAATACTACCACGTCTGTATAGAGGAATAAATTTGGAAACTGACAAAGGTTTTCATACCCCGATTGTAATTTTTCATTCATGAATATTGTTGTTAACAAGTACTACTATTTGAAGGGGGCAAAGGGATGGAGGAGGCTGCAGAGAACAGGAACTACCTGGCGCAGCGAATGGCCGATGAAATCCACGAGATTATACGGTGAGGATGTCTTCTCATATCTGAGTGGATGACATGTCAATATGAAGGTGGAGGACTGACTTTGTATGATCCCTGGGTACTGCCTGTTTCCAAGACGTCCATTGACTCATGTTTTGCAGAGTGCTGCAGCTGACATCGTACATTGAGGATGGAGGAGAGAAGGACAACGTGGCGGTGCTGAAGGCACTGCAGTCTCAGATACACACCAAAATGGGCGCCGCGCACGAATTCCTTAACGTGAGTTACATTCATTAATCGGCTTTTAGTTCCACTAAAACTCAGATGTGTGAGGTGCCTTAGTTTGATTCGCTTGTCTCCTTCTCTAAGATAAAGAGCAAAAAGGAAAAGGGTTCTTTCCCTCAGTTCCTTACCAAATAAACGCTGGCTGGGTTTCCTGAAATCTTTTGATTGACAGACTTTGGTTCGTAGAAGTGGCAAGCTAATGTTAAAAGGAACTTACATTTAATCGTGTAGCCAATAGTAACTATATCTTGTTTCATATCAGGATAGAATTTTTGTAAACAAACAAACGTCATTTATCATACAAGGCGGCCATTACACTTTTTATACTTTCTTCGGAAATGTACTTTAAACGTGAGGCGAATTGAAATTATATGGATAGTGGTACAACATGGATAGCTAATGTTATAAAGTTGTTTTTAGGAAATATTTTGGTATTGATGAATTTTAACGTAAAAATCTTTGTTTACAAAAATTCCATCTTGTTGTGGAACAAGGACTGATATTTAAAACATATTTCTTAGTGCAAAGCTAGTATCGATATGAAGGCTAAATAAGGTTGAGAGGTTTAAATTTTTTAAGGGCTGCCAACAAATGTTATTTTTATGGTTAATATGTTCCAATGAATCTCACAGTCTGTGACTGTCCTTTTTGAATCACCTTCTTCATATCGGCAATGCTCTATTGTAAGCTGAAGATTGCCATGCCATGAGGTTCGCCTTCTGTCGTAGTACGACCACTGCCTACACCTAAAGCACTAAATATTTTTCATAGGATTCTTCAGCGCTTCGTAACAGTGGCTCCGAGCGTGCCTTCCGCTCCGTGCTGACGTCAGCGCAGCGCGCCGGCGAGCACCTCGCGCCAGACCTTTCGGATAGCGTGCGCCGCGCTGTCAGGTACGCAAGCACGCACGCTCACGTAGAAAATGAAAGGAGAAAGGATTTGAAAGAGAAGGGATGAGTATGTTTCGTAAGAAAGAAAGGAATGAAAGAAGATTGTCAAGATAAAATGTTGTGTAAGTGAAGGCGTACCGACCAGATTGATGAAATAATAAAGTAAGTACCCATACCTGATGACCATGTATGTGTAAATGTATGGATGTAGAAGAAGCGACATATGTGGCAGTGGTAGAGCCCGCAAAAAACATCTGTTTGCACGAACGGGCCGGCTCGACCGGAAATACCACGACCTCACAGAAGACAGGCGTGAAGTAGAAGTATTCTGCGTTTCATCTGATAAGTGAGGCGCCGGAGGCCTAATTTCAATCCTCGACACTTTCCCATCCTTTCTTAATAAGGATAGAATGTGTAGGAGAAGAGGATTGGAAGACGAGAGGATGGATAGGAAAAGGAAACATCGTTTCTCCTGTCACCATCACCTCTGTCCACGAAAGGTAGAGAACGCATCTGCAACTCATTTGCTTGTTGTGGATGTCTATGGGTAGCGGTGACTTACCTCAGGCGACCCGCTTGCTCGTTCCCTGTGCTCCTTATGACACGTCTGCCTACCCCTTTGGGTTACAGGCGTGAGTAGTTTTTTATTTATGAATACTGTTTATCATATATCATCATAACTAATGGTTTTATCTTCTGAATGAACATCTTTATATATTTATTTAACATAATAGATCGGGAGGTATCAATGCGGACCACTTGTGTGACGAGAGACAGATCGGTCGCGGCAGGGAGCCAAAGGTAAGCTGGACTAATCATTGTATTTCAGCAAACCAGCGTATGTTTTCAAGGTCAAGTACAGGAAGACCCAGCTTAGGTATATCAATAAGATCTTGACAAAGTTGGGGTCATCAAAGGTGGTGTCTTGTCAAGACCTGTCTTCAGTTCTACAATGTATCCGGGCGATTGTCAATTTATTTGAACAATTCGAATGTTGATTTTCATGTTCTATATAACTTGTTACAAGTACGTAAGTTTACCGTCTACCCTACTTTTAACATTCTCAATTTATTAATATAAATTTTATTGAGGGTATGTAAACATTTTTTTTTTTTGGTTCAGTGATACAGATCTGTTTGTCAGTTTGAATATAGGTGAATTGGGATTTGTTTATCTCATCCAAATATACCCAGTGAAGTAGAACTCACTCAGTTTAGTGTGTGGCCAAGTGGCTTCAGTATTACTTTATATTCAGCTAGTTTGTGAATATTGTAAACAATTACCGGCAAGCTAACGCCTGGATGTGAAAGTTGATGCTGTCAATAACCTATCGGTTAGTTATTTAGACATATTTTATTACTAATCCTAGATATCTGGGTCTGTTTTGGGTTCGATTCCCACCCAGGACAGACATACATGAATCTGTCTGTTTGGCCGTGAGTGAATAATGTCCCAAGATATTATCTTTAAAAAACGTAGTTTTATAATCTGTGTATAACTAGCTTCTCTTCTCACCTACCCCTGTCAGGGGTATTAAGTGGTTTTTTAAATGGTATGTATTTACTAACTTTATTAATCTAC
>JWHW01033185.1:24050-53274 GCA_000931545.1 Papilio glaucus | reverse complement strand
TACAGACGACGAGGGTGAAGATATATTCCGTCGGCAGCCGCACCCCAGCCAACCGATATTGGTACGTATTTCTTAAGGGATACAGTTGTAAATAGATTGTGTAGAAGTGCTAAGCTTGAGTTTTACTTGAACTTAAAACTGTAACTTGTTTTTAAATTGTGACTAATAATGTAATGTGTATACATTATGCTGATGTTTTTTTTTCTTTTTTATGTAATGAGAGCTTATAATAATTGTGTTGTGTCCAGGTGGCGGCCCACAACCTGCACCACGCGGTGCGCAAGTGGTCCTCCAAGGACAACGAGATCATCGCGGCCGCCAAGCGCATGGCCATCCTCATGGCGCGCCTCTCTGACCTCGTGCGGTCTGACTCTAAAGGTAATATCATTGCATAATATTAACAGTGGTAGAGCCCCCAACAACGTATGTTGCCGGGCTGCAGCCCTGCAATTCCGGCTCGACCGGACCGTCCGGACCGGACTCGTCTGATGACTGAGGGACTGGAGGACCAATTCCAGCCTTCTTTTCCCTTCCATCTTTTTCTAACAAGGAATGAAAGGGCTTTGACATGAGAGGGAATGCCCTATGTGGAGTACATAGGGCATTCCCTCTCCTCCTCTCCCTCCCCTCTGAACCGCCTAACGTTTCGTTGAACATTTTTCATGTAAAAAAAAATATATTATACACATAATCATAGTTGTTTGCTTACGCTATCTTGTACAATAATAATTAATAATACATATTAAAGACGAAAGTTATTGTGTTTGAAAGAGAATTATGTATGACTGGGTTTGGAAGGAAAAGTATGTTGAGTGCCGTTGAGATACCATCTTTAAGAAGTAAGTTCCTTTGGATGATAGGATTAAAAAACGCGTTATAAGAGAAAAGTGTGGATTCAAAGTGATAAGGTTTGCTTTGGTGGTTCGGGCATGTTGAAAGGATGAATGAAGAGAGAATAACGAAACAAATTTATGTTGCAAAAGTGAGTGGCAGTGTTGGTAGGACGGCCAAGAACTTATATCGATCAGATTAGTGACATATTAAAGAAAGCGGATATAAACAAGTACCCGTAACCGACGAGCATGTATGCGTAGACGTATGGATGTACAAGAAGCGGAAGAGGTGTGCCAGGATCGCGACATATAGAAATACTAGATCTCTACCTACCCCTCTGGGTTACGGGCGTGTGTATTTGTGTATATACTCGGCTATCGCTCGATTAATAACTGTCACATCTTATTTTAAAATAAAAAAATATATATAAAAGTCGCGTTGTGTGTGTCCACTTGCTAAGAAAAAATAAATTAAAGTTATTACAAAATAGCATTTATACAAAATAAGATATATTTTCTTAGCACCACAAAATGCATTGTTTATATTTACTATGGTAACATTGCGCGAGATATTGTATATCTATCTAATACCTTTAAACGAGCAATTCTTGTATATATATAATCTGTATCTCGGAAACGGCTCCAACGATTTTCATGATATTTCGTATATAAATTCGGTTATTATTTTTAAATATATCTATATATGTGTTTTGTCCGTAAAACATCAAAAATTATGTAAATAATGAATGCGCGCCATCTTCTGATACTTATTTGCATTTATTGCTGGAGCGTTGTCAAGGTCTAACTTACTGATATTTCATATTATTGTTAGATGGCGCTATATTTAAAAAATACGATCTTACATATAAAAGACAACGCAGAGCGGAGTCCACAGCTGATAAAATATAATATATGATAACATTGTATATAATGCCGTCTGTATATTGCAAAGCTTCGCTGTTCATTATATATGTATATATCTTTATTCACTGCTTTCATACGGATAGAGGTGGTCCTGAATTTAAGCGGTAAGTATATTACTATGCTATATATTTAAACATAAAAAAGGGCGATATAAGGAGCACCCATAACCGACGAGCATGTATGCGTAGATGTATGAATGTTGAAGAAGCGAGAGAGGTGTGCCAGGATCGCGCCAAATGGAAATCCATGATCTCTGCCTACCCCTCTGGGTCCGGAACCCAGAGGGGTAGGCAGAGATCATAGATTTCCATTTGAGATGGATCATGGCGTGAGCGCATATTTATTTATTTATAAAGTCTGCAGATTCTCACGCTTACATCGCTTAAATTACGCTTTAAATGTTTGTATGTGATTTTATTTAATTTAATGTTAATGAAAAACATCACATCACTTTATCATACAATCATATTAAAGGAGCATCCCTCCCTCTCTGGGACAGGAGGCCTACGTCCCTGCAGTGGGGAACTCTAAAAAAGGCTAATTTATTATTATAAACTTGTTAATTTGTAAATACGAGTTACTTCCACATGTTTCACCTTTAAAGCCTTGTAGTGCCATAACTAAGAAGTTTCGGATATTTGGAGGTTAAATCGTCATACTT
The DNA here is from genome assembly GCA_000931545.1 of Papilio glaucus. Lineage (NCBI taxonomy): Eukaryota > Metazoa > Arthropoda > Insecta > Lepidoptera > Papilionidae > Papilio > Papilio glaucus. The sequence goes on along the minus strand of JWHW01033185.1, from coordinate 50,856 downwards.
TGGGCAATTGAATCTTACTCAAGCAATCGAGCTATATGTGCAAAGACAATAGAGTCTTTAAGGAAATACTTTGTTGCAATTAACAATAAAGGACTTTTATTTAACACATCTTACAGAAAAAACAATTAACAATTTTAAATCGTCATAGCAACTAGAACAAATTCTATTTTATTTTTTATTTGTCTCACGTCGCTGCCAGTAACATCAACAAATCTGTGATCTTCCGTTGTGCAATTTGAGTACAAAAACCTTAGTTCAGTTTGAAACTTCGTTCCTTTATCAAGTCGTAGATACGTAGTAAATTTACAAACCTTTGTCTCTGGTGCAATCAAATGTCGACTTTAAGGTAACGAACCTTCTTTACCCCGACTATACATATTCCCAAAGTATTTCCAACAAAACTGTATTTACCTTTCGTATTTGTTGTATAGGCAGCAAGCGCGAGCTGATCGCGACTGCGAAGGCCATCGCGGAGGCTTCGGAGGAGGTCACCCGTCTCGCCAAGAAGCTCGCCCTCGAGTGCACAGACAAGAGGATCCGTACGGTGAGTATAACTATTTACATCCGGCTCGAAGGACCATATACACATAGAGGAAAAGCTGGTCAAATAACAAGTATACATGACTATAGTTCTACTTTTTCACCTTATCTTGTCTTCTGCAGAACCTCTTGCAAGTGTGCGAGAGAATCCCGACCATCGGCACTCAGCTGAAGATCCTGTCGACGGTGAAGGCCACTATGCTTGGAGCTCAAGGTACGTACATTTTACATACAAATATAAGCTCCTACAATTTCGGACACTAATGTTTGTTCTTCTTCCGCTTTATAACGCGTTTTTACTTTATCTAACAGTCGGCTCGCCGGATTACAGAGGTAAGGCTACCGTTATTAAAGTCACCACAAGGTTTCTTTGTTTTTCTGGATTTTATAACAGGTGTCTTATAGTGTGCTTTAAATCTAATAGTGAATCAATTGGAGTGAAGGTGTAAGTTGCAGGAGATTATGAAGGAGAATTTAGCCCTGATTTTTTATACAAGGTGGCAAATGAGCAAGCGATTCGTTCGATCTTAAGGGACCAACAAGGCTACAAGCTTGTCAGTTGCAGGCTTTTCCTTTTCCCAACCATGCCCTCAAATCTTCTTTCTCATCCTTTCCTCATTAAGAAAAGAATGAGAAGGGGAATGTGAATGTTCAGATAAACCAGTTTCTTAATGCACAAAGCAAATAATTTTCTTCATGTATCAGGTAGCGAAGAAGATCAAGAAGCGACGGAGATGCTCGTTGGCAACGCACAGAACCTCATGCAGAGCGTAAGTTGAGATGTTTTAATTATTTATTATCTTGTAACCACGTTATGTGGGGTCAGTACAGACCGACCGTAGTCCGTACAGTATAGGCTTTGGCAAGTTTTTACACCGGCTGCTTGACGCTAACCCTACTTGGGATACTCCTAGTATAGTTCTCAACTGATGAATGGATTTGAATCTAGGACCATACGTTTCGTAGTTACATTTAAACAGAGCAAATAGTTGAACATTTGAACTCTCTCAGGTGAAGGAAACAGTGAAGGCGGCAGAGGGCGCCTCGATAAAGATACGCACGGAGCAAGGCGGGTACCGTCTGCGCTGGGTGCGCCGCTCCCCGTGGTACCAGATCTAAGTACAAGCGGACCAGGTATAAATCCAAACGTACCAGATTCACCGCCATTCCGGTTCGTTTACCGGTATGCAGTTATTTGTTACTATATCGAAATGTATTTATTAGGTACAAACCATAAGTACATAAATCAAGAACTAATTTTATATATCACAAAATTATATATTGCTAATATTGATTTAAACCTTAATGTAAGGTAACAAAGTACATATTTCAAACACAATTCTAGATATATATTCTTCTAGTAATAATACTAATCGAGAGATATCTTAGCCAACAATTAATTAGAAGTACACTTATATAAACTCTATATACAATTAAGGTTGTTTGTACGACAGCTGTAGGTTATACATAGATACAGTACATAATGTAGATACATAGTTACTTATCTTGACACTTGAATGAATTATAAATTGTATTTTTATACATGAAAGTATATTGTAGTAAATGAGAATGGAAACTACGGACATGTTCGTTAGAAGAGATATTAGAACAATCATATGGGAATATATGTATAACATATGTTAGGTGTTCATACAAACATATACTGTTTTATCTTGATTCTTATACAATACAAACACGTATATGAATAAACAGGTAATTGAAAAATTGCTATAATTTGTTCCATATCAAGATAGGATTTTTGTAAACAAACGTCACATCACCATAGCCACCTCACCAGGATCACCATCATACGTGGCGGCCATTATACTTTTTAAACTTTCATCGGAAATGTAATTAAGGGTAAATCGTGAGATAAAGTGAAGTGAAATTGTGTAATATGGATAGTTAATGTTTTTCGTCGTTTGTTTACGAAAATTCCATCTTGATGTGGAACAAACTATGCATATTTCATTGGTGGCTATACAGCGTGTTCAATATTCGTAAAAAAATTTGGTTTTTGTACACAGCGTGTTTACGAAAATTCCATCTTGATGTGGAACAAACTATGCATATTTCATTGGGGCTATACAGCGTGTTCAATATTCGCAAAAAATTTTTGGTTTTTGTATACAGCGTGTTCGTAAATTGTTATGACAACGAACATAAAAGGCTATGTTGTAATTGTGTGTGATTATGAAAGCAAGTGCCATTTGATGTGCTTTATAGTGTGTAATGTTGAAGAAAAAGTTTAATTATGCCTGTCCGTTGAGATTTGTGATATTTATAGCCTTATCAAATGTATTTTTAATCTATAATTTTCATACATATATATCAGAGATGTTGCATACCTGATACCTGAACGGCTTGGCATAAGTAAAGTCACTTAAGTCGCCAACTGGCGACTTAGTAAATTTCCGCAGTCAGCCGTTTCCTCCAATAAAGGTTTGCGCTGTGAAATCGAGAAAATAAAATTGCAGGAACATCAAATTTCATAAGTAATCAATTAGCTGAAATGTTTTTGCTTTGAGCTTTATTTTTGAATGTTCAATTTGTATGGAAGACAGTATCTGGATGTATAATAAAAATACGTTGAAGTTTTGGAAGTCTTAAATCGTTTTCTTAAACAACTTTCCTTTGGCCATTTAATTTAAATCGTCGCCGTAGAATAGAAGTGACATTTCTATAACATTGAACCATATCCTTTATGGACAGATATACAGTTATACTATATGAGAGAGTTATATTTATATATGTATATAGTATTCAATGTGTTAATAACTTTTTTACTTCTAAAACGGTCCCTAAAGTTAATAGGGTATTAGTTATACAATTACTTTTTTGCACTATCTTTTTTTTTTACTATCAAGTTGTTTTATTCTAATGTAGATAAACAGAGATACAAATTACTTACCGCGTTTTAGATTATATTTTGTCATGAAACAATTGTCGCTGAATTTTCATGAATTTTCTTGATATCTTTTGCTTGAAATCTGTAAAATAGCTGATTACTTAAAGATCGGTTTACAAAATGGTCATTTTAACAAAAATAAACAATATGTAATGTTATAGATTTCATTTTTATATTTGTGACGATATGAACTACGTTTTTGTTTGATTCACATATTCAAATATATAGAAACACAACTCAAATTTACTAATTACTTGCCTTAAATATATGTCAATAAAAACAGTGTGATAGTTATATAGAATTTAGAATCAACCTGTATATGGAAAGTGTCTTTCGTGTATGTATTCTTAGAAACATCCTGTATGTCACGTGGCGCAGGCCAGCCCATTAATCTTCCTAGTTCGTCTTTTCATTTTAAATTGTAAAAAAAAATATATTTTAAGAAATAATTTCTGAATGATCTATTATTCACATCTTTTTTAAATTTACTTTTTTTATTATTTAAATTAAATTTTTAAGATCCCAATCTACTTTAAACCCCATTAGATATTGGTTATAATTATGATTGATTAATTAGGCGTGACTAGCTCAGTCTGTCTGTCTGGCTGTCAGGCTGTAACTTGTCAGCAAACCTGCGCAATGGTCACATGTACATATACAGGTTGATGCAAAATCCTGAATGAAATATTTTTGTATGAGTGAGGAATATAATTAAATATATATTTAATTGTAATAGTGTGATATATCTAATATAGATAAATAATGTGTAATAATATAGTAACATGGTGTAGCTATTCGTAACTTAGTATTTGCTTGTATGTCTACCCTCTTTTTTTACTATTTACAATTTTGTTTCTTTTTACATGTAAGTTTTATTTATTCTAATAAACTTTTTTTTCTTTTTATATGTTGTTTTTTTTTAGTTTTATTTATTTCTTGGTAATTTTTGAATCATATTTTTTTACTTCAAATAATATAGGTTTTAATTTAATTTTTTAAAAGCCGAATTTGATGTGCAAACATCCAATTTTTTATTTATTTCTTAGGATCGGGTGGGAGAGAATCTTCTAAAGATATCCTGTAGTCTGCGGGAAAATCCTGTCTTTTCTATATCTATGAGGGATTGTACCCACTAAAATTCAGTGGCCATCCTCGAAAGCGATGTAACACAGTTCTATCATAAAAACATACATTTAAGGAAACTATCAAGGAAGTTTCAATTCGGCCTAAAAATGTAGTTTTTTAGTCTCACTTTGTAGATGCTTTTATAACACAAAAAAACTCCGTAATAAGATTTGCAACTGACTATTCTTGTTAGTCCGATGTTAACTATTAGGACAGCAATGTTTTTAAAGAACCTCTACTGTCCTTTTGTCGTTTACATCCAAAGGAACTAATTATGTAATTATTCCCTGGCTCACTGGCTCATTACAGCTCGAGCGCAGTCGCACGTCCAACCCGTCTCTTGTCCGTCGCAAGACTGACTTGTTAACAGGTATCCCCTCTACTGGTGTACATAAGACAATGTACATATCTACTGAAAACACCACTGTGTGGTTCTGTATTTTTAAGATCGACTAATCAAAAACTCTCATGCATTCCCTTTAAGTGTTGAGGTGATAATTTTTGACCAACGTGTGTGACGAATTACATGCTAGTCACGTGTTGCAGCACCGGCGTACGGTTGAGTAACGCGAAGAAGCCGTAAATAGGTCTCCTATTTATGAAACAGAAAAAACTCCCGCTTTTTCTGCTACTACGCTATTAGATTTGACAAATGAGCGCACGCGTTACACCGTGTTCACACTGCCGAAAACATTCACTTAAAACATGTTATTATGTCTCTCTCTGAAAAAACTAAGATGACAATATGTTTTATGTTAATTTTTTGGCAGTGTAAACTCACGGTTACAGTTGACAGTCAGACGGTACCAATTTTTCCGTGAGGTTGGTAGGTATATAATGTTAATGTTGCTTATGGTTAGGCTTACCATAATTACGAAGAGCCAAGCCGGGACGCAGAAGAGAAAGAGACTCATTTTCATTTTGCTTTTCGCTTAATTTGTGTTTTTCATATTTGAAATGCAATCAAAATTATTATGAATTGAAAACATATTAATAAATGTGAATATATTTTTATTAAAAAGAAAAAGAGACAAAGTAAAGTAAAGTTTGACCGGGACGGCGGGACAGGGATCTCAAACCGGCACTATCCCGGTCAAACCGGGACGTATGGTAAGCCTACTTATGGTAGATATGTCTTATGTTATACATCATGTTCGACTTCTCTACGACTCGCTCGTTTTGTCTATGGTAGTTCATAGAATATAGCTTGTGATGTGTCACGATAGGATCATTTAGAGCTTTAACAATTTATCTGCAATAAATAAATGATAGTAAATAAATATTTATTCTTTTATTTTATTGTTTTATTTATCAGTAATCATATAATTCCTTCCAACTTTCCTTTTACGTGGTTTACGAGGTTGATTTCGTTGTTTAGTAACTACACATTGGCATCTGTAACAAGCTAATGCAGATGCGTTTGCTTAATGAACGGAGGGGATAAAGAGACGAAAGGATTTTTCCATCACCACCTCCTTCTCATCCCCTTCTAGAGACCTCCAGCACCTCGCTTATCAGACGCAAACATACGCCTGTCTTCAGTGAGGTCGTGGTATTTCACCGGTCGAGCCGGCCTATTCGTGCAACAGATGTTGTTAAATTGAGGGAAGTGATAGGAAAGGGAAATCAATTTGGCTTCTGATTACCTCAAATATTGTGTAAACTCCGCTGTTAACTTGTTCCATCTAAAACCGACAATTTTATAGCCGTCCATAACAGTAGAATTGCTAAGAGTTCTTATATGTACCTAATTTGCTGTACATATATCTGCGAGTGAATATGATATTGCAATACAAGTCCTATGATGTTAAAAAACGATTATTCCATAATATAACAATAATTTACAATTAAATAAGTAATTAAATTCATCCGCAACGAAATAAAAAATCTTATAAAACAAAACAAAAACGACAATTCATCGTAAGTTTTAAATAAGATCGATCGACGACCGACACGACTGTACGTTGCGACGTTGCCGCTCCGCATTCTGTTCCCGGACGCCATGCGGAGTACTACACGATGTTATTCAACGAGAAATTAGATCTCAAGCTACTCCAGCTTGTTAAGGACAATCCCGTGCTATACGACTACAATCATGTTAAATATATGGATTTCAACGCGCGCGAGGTCGCATGGCAGAAAATCGGAGACGAGCTTAAACGACCCGGTGAGTTAGCGGTGACTTTTATACACTACGATTTATCACTGACTTCCCCTATCAAGATCCACTCTCGAAGCGTTTTGGTTTTTCGTTCGAGTTGTTCAAATTTATGACGGTGTATTTATTGTCGTTATTATTACTATATTTGTGACTACATTATTATTGTTATTTACATTAACAAGTTAATTTCAATTCATAAAATATATAATTATTCTAATTGTAAATATTTTTATGAAAGGAACTTTAAGTTCTTTTAATTTTAGTGTAGTATGATGAAGAAATTCACTATCTAACAGTTTACATTTATATATAGTAACTATGGTTTTGAAATATGTAAAAAAGCTATTTGAATAACTAATAACTGTTACTTCTCCACTAATTTTATTTATAAGCCGGCTGTACACTTGAACGGTTTGCTCATTTGTGTCTCCTTGAGTAAAAGTTTCTAATAACTTGTTACATTCCAGCTGCAGACTGTAAAGTAAGATGGATCAACATAAGAGACGTGTATCGTCGGATCCTGAAAAAAGGTGTTAACGATTCGGAACAGCGAAGAAAAATGTACAAATATGAAAACGAATTGGCGTTCATGAGACCTTTCTACAAAGATGTTATAGTGCCTAATAATGGCTTTGAATCAGACACCAAAACCAACGAACATGCTAGTGACGATTGTTACGATGATGGTCCCAACAGCGATATAGAAGACGACAAACCAATTAAAAAACTAATAACGAAAAAACCATGTAAATCTAGTTGTAAAAAGAAAAAGAAGAAACGACATGAAGAAGAACAAACGAGTGTTGCGTTGAGCGAAGCTACACCTTCAGAATTCGATACATCAGATCCAGTAGACGCATTTCTCTTCAGCATCGGAGCTACCTTGAAGACATTTTCACCTTATCATTTAAATTTAGCGAAGTCCAAAATATTTTCGGTGGTGCAAGATCACGATTTGCAGCAGATCATGCAGAAGCAACGCTCAGATGATCCCGCACATGATCCCATTACATCGGAGAAATATTCGGACTACATGCACTAGCTATAGAATTATTAATAATACGAATATTGCATTTATTATTTCATTACTATTAGGTTCCTTTATAAGTATATTTGTATTTTAACATTTACTAGTTTACTTCGATACATGAAAGTTCTTAGGTAACCTTAATAACAACTTGTTTTTGATGAAACGATGGTTTCTGCTAAGCCAAACAATGTATACATGGAATATTCTTATTATTTGAATGTGAAAAGTTTCTTAGACAACCGACATTAAGTCATTCACGACGGTAGACTCATTTCAACGAGTCTCATGTTATTCTCGCCGCGTAATATCGTAACTAGCTTTATAAGAACACACTTATTACATTAATGAGATGAGATGAAAGGCAGATAACAATTGCTATTCTTGTCTCGCTCTAAGAACTCCGTCAATTTCCGAGATTCCTATACTGATTTCTTTACTTAGAGATGTAATTTGATTATACATTAATTAAATTTAGGACTAGAGGTTTATTTAAAAGCGGATAAAAATCACTAAGACTTTCTATAAGTATTATTTTTTAAATGGAAAGAAAATTTAAACATAAACATTGTTTTTTATTGTTTAACGTAACAGTATCCAAGGCTATAGTAATTTCATCACCCACTATGTTTAACGGCAGGCATGGATATCGGGCCACGATTTTTAAAAACCGAAGCATGTTACAATTTTGCTAACAGTGTCATCCTTTGACGTTATCCTTGGCAGTTTATTATTTGGAAGTGAAAAGGCAGCGAGTTTACGAGCACATGGTAAGGACAAATCGATAACAAAAATGTTAGCATCAACAATCCGTAGCCAGTTGACAGTTTCTTAGTGATACATTTATACATTTTTAAATTTCTTTCAGTTTTATATTAAACAAATTAAATAAACAATAAAATTAACAGCCAGCATGTATTGGTTTACGTCTGTACTGTTACACAATGAGGTATACCAGTATACAATATTAGGAATCAAAATTTAATAAGAAAAACAAGGAAAAAATTAATAGAAAAAATAGTTAAAGCATTTTGAATATCTGTACATTAAATGTAATAAATCACTCTCTTTCGGATTCATATACATATAGGATACACTCGGGTAAAAACCCGAAGGGGTTCCATACAGATATACATCATACATACAGTATACTACAAACATCTTGTAGAAATATAGTAATATTTTTGTGACTAAGGCTAAGAAAGCGTTGTAAGGGAAAAGTGTGATTTAAAAGACGCTGTGACTAAAATTAAGACAGGTATGCTTCGGTATTTGGGCACGTTGAAAGGATGGACGAATAGATAGGTACAGGACAAATTTATGTTGCAAAAGTGTGTTAAAGTGTCGGTAGGGAACGTCCGTGGTGAACTTACATCGACATCAGACTAAACAAAGGCGATATAAGTGCGAGTACCCATAACCGATGCATGTATGCGTTGATGTATGGATGTAGAAGACTTGAGAGAGGTGTGCCATGATGTTCTGCTGAACTGTTACAAAATATGTCTAACATCTTACCCATAACGAGATTCTACCTTTCATTATGTTTAATGACAAACGTAACAGGGGGGTGTCTCAAATAAAATTAACCAACCCCTAAAATAATATTTTGCTTTGGAAACAAATCGAAACCGTGGCGTCAGGTCTGTATTAAAATCGCTAGGTTGAGTTGCGTGTTTGGGTTTCATTGAACTTCGAAAACTTGTGTGTGCATCATCTTACCTATATAGTCTATAAAACAAGCTCTATATATTATTTATTATATACCTATATAATATTTATTCCTTATAAAACCAATTAAATAAGTAGTTAATTGTAACATTAAATAATGTTTCTTTCATTCGTTTACATTCTGTAACATTTGAATGAATTAATGAATTATTTATTAAATACAAATTACTTTGTTATTTGTATTTAATACATCATACATCTTTATACACTCAAACCTGTAACCTTTTAACTTTACAAAGATTGAAAGAATCTGTAATCTCAGAACTCGTTGCGTCGTATCGTCACACAACACACACAAGTGTCGGAGTCGGGTCGAACCAGTCCCGCGCGGCGACCCCGCACCCCGCGCGACCCTCGCGCTCGAGCCTGCAGCACAATATGGTGTGTGTTTATGTGGCGATAGTATAGTAAAAAAAGTTTCTTCTAGTGTTAGTATTGTGTAGTACATAATCTGCAATACTTATAAAATAATACTTACAGATTGTTTTAACTTAATTTAAGTTGATGGATATTTGAAGTAAGTTTTCAAAGTTTTATTTTGTACGTTGTAGGTGTTTGTGAGTTTTAATATCAGTAATGATTAAGGATTAAGATTGGACATGTATAACGTATCTTGTACGTACGTATCAAAATGATAAGCGTGAATTGATTTTAACAAAAATATGATAGTATATTTTATTCAGTAAGCTAAAATTTTAAATAGTAACCGCTAATTTCATGGTCTTGGGGTTTGTTAGAAGATTCTTTCATCTTTCATAGACAAAGAAGAATATGTGTATATAAATGCATAGCTCGTAGGAAAACCAAAGTCGAACATTTTATGGTACATTTTGATAGTATGATGTAGGAGTCGTCTCAAAAAACTGTAATGCTACTTTGAAACATAATTTAGGTTAACAAAATTTAATTATTTTACTACTTTACTTTCACTATTTTCATTATGAATGTACATGACATTTTGATTACGATTTTGTTCAAAAATAATAAATCGTCATCCTTACCTTGCTAAAATGAAAATAGTACCTACAATTATTGATAAGCGTATAAAATTCATTAGTTAGAAATTGTACCACGAACTTCCCACTGCTACTGCCACAGTAAAACACGCGGCTTAGTCGTGTGACGCTGCGACGTTGCCGCTCCGAGCACGACGCCGCGCCGGCCAGTACCGCGCGACGCGTCCGGCGCGACATCGTTTGCACTACAACCTCTTTTGTTGTCAAACTCATTTAAAATTAATTAAATAAATAATGCCCCTACCGTTCAATAAAAAATTAGATTTGAAATTAATAGAGCTAGTAAAAGAAAATAATATCATTTACAATTCAAAACATGTAAAATATTTGGACTTTGATTCGAGGGAAGTCGTTTGGCAGAAAATCGGAGACGCGCTCGGCAGGCCCGGTGAGTTGCAACCTTTCGTTATTCTGCTATTACAGTTTATAGTAATTTACACTCTATTCGTATGATGTAATAATAGATATTATGGAGTGTACGTTCAGTTTAAGATGTAATTGTTCACCTTGTTCTAATTTAGTGTATACGATTTTGAACTGTATACATACTAATGTGACAAATTAATTTTATATATCAAAGATCCTAAGCCCAGTAATACAGTTTAATAGGTTCTAAACATGTCAAGATAGCTTATCATGATTACCGGCCAAAAGAATGGTGATTTTTTTAAAACATCACACAAATTTTGTTTCAACTGAAAATCGAATCTAGAACATGTTTCATGACAATAGAATACTTCAATAGAAGTTTGCATATTTTTATTTTCAAGAATGAATTCTTGTCTAGGTAACTCCCTTGTATCAACGTTAAATTAATCACTTTGAATACGACATAGGTATTCTGTTATTATTCGCTTTGTTTAAAAATCATGTACAAACAAAGTGCAATGCATAGTGAGTAACGAACAGCTGTTGTGTGAATGCATGACCTCACAGTGTGTCAGCTTTACATGGGATATGGGGTTTTCGAATAAATTTCTTGTAGTCAAAGCGATATTGATAAAACTTTAAAGTCCAAAGTGACTTAATGTTTTATGTTTCGGTAGCGTAGCAACATACGACAATTGACCTTAGAAAGTACAAGTCAAAATACCGTTAATAACTGCAGTTTTCTGTGTTCCAGCTCTCGTCTGCAAGTCCCGATGGATCAACATAAGAGACATGATGAGACGGAAGATCAGGGATCGACTCCGCAACCCTAACCACCGCTCCTACAACTACAAATACGAAGAGGAACTCTCTTTCATGCTGCCTTACTTCAAAGAAGCGTCCAGCACTAATGAAGATTACGCAGATTTCTTGGAGAACAGCACGGAAGGATCTGAAATAGAAATGCCCGCTGAAGTATTTGTAGACGCTAGCACAGACTTTGAAAGGCACGACAGAGAAGTGAAGCCGAACATAACAACTCTCAAGAGAAAGCGGTCGCAGGAATCGATGCATCACGATATGTACCAAGAGCTGAACCCGGCGGATCCCCTGGACGTCTTCCTGATCACGATTGGTTCGACATTAAGAAAATTCAGCCCGTACTATTTGAACCAGGCGAAGAGTAAAATCTTTCAGGTAGTCCAGGATTATGAACTGCAGCAGATCATGAATAAGGACGACCAGTCTACTCCTGATACCAACAGATAGAATTGGCTTTGACAGCCCGATGGCGTCGAACTATTAGTGTTGCCAACGTTGTGTACCTTTAAAATATCCTACTAAATGCAAGTACACAGGTTTAAAGTACGAATGACAAATTTTGTGTTGCAAAAGTGGGTAGGAGTGTTGATGAAGAACCTCAATTGAATTGATAGTCGAGAAATTTCATTATTCATCATTCGCTGTTATAAATTTTAACAGTTTTTTTTAGTAGTAAAGTGTTAAAATTGTATTACTGTGTTGTATCATACCCATACGTAAATCTTTGTGTGCAATAATACAAAATACACATGTGTACCAACTAGTGTATTACAAGTATCAAATTATAAATAAAAATAAAATTATATTAGAGTTTACAAAATTGGTTTAAAAAATGTGAGTTTAAAAAATGGTTTCGGCTGTGAGACTCTAGGAGGGTAGACTTTTTTATATTTTTAAAATTGTTCTTTGTATATATTGACAAAATAAGATGTAAGTCGTAAATAAAGTATTTTTACAGAATATATGTTTTTAATACGTAAATATAATTGATTAGATACAAAGTGTAAACCGTTTCGTTTCGTTGTTGAAACAACTTTTGGTTAATTGAATAAACTAAAAATTGAACTGACTATAATTATCACCATCCATCACATAATCTATGACAGTCGTGGAAAGATTAAGAATTTAAAGATACCTCCTTAGTCTTGAAAATCGTAGACTCCCGAAAAACGTTATTCTCCCGAGTTGGTCGGGTAATAAATATTTTTCAACGTACATAGTGGTCGGAGGAACGATGTGTTAATTTCTTCTGATTATGTCATACCAGATCATAGATTTCGAAAGGCGTAGTTGAGACATAATAGTTTCTAAAAAATACACTTAGTTCCATTACATATATCCATTGTTCCTTAAACTTGCACATAGATGGCGTTTTTCTCAAAACGCAAATCCTGAAGATCCTGGTGAGGATATTGGGACAAATTATTTAAATTATTGCAGTGTCATCGGGCCTTGATAAGTGTGCAAGGTTTCAAATTTATCCGACACACTCAAAAACTAAAACACTACGAGTAAAAGTCGCTCAAGCTCAACTCCGCTACATCGCTCAAGAATTCTCATTTCGATTTAGGTTGACGAGGTTCCATCTTATTTTTTTTGTCAGTACAGTGATTTTTAACATGCCCTTGTTGTGTCTATACGATTTGAATACAAAGTATTTGAATATTATAGTGTCTATAAGGAAAACTAAAAATCATAATATCACAAATCCCACATTTAACAGTCACACGCGAAGTACCTACTCCGAGACAAAGGAAAACGCGTTGAGGAAACTGATTATTTCTGAAAATAACTGTTTAACGTAACGGTGACGCACAGGACATCGATTTTTAATAATTAATAAGCAAATTTATTTGGTTTTGATTCTAATTATACAGTGAAAAAGGAAAACTAAGTTAGCAAAGTTATGTTACTTAAATATAAACGATTCGTTAATCTTCACGCCACTCTCAGCTAAAGTCGTAGGCAGTCATAAAACATAACCAAAGAATACTGTTAAAGAGTGCACAAGGCAGAGCCGTAAAAATTAATATTATTATACCAAAACAAAAGCCGTTCAATGAATATTATATGTAAAAAATATATTTATATCTTTGTCTATATAAGATAGTATAAGATACGGCGTGATAAATGTATACCCTCATCTGTTATTTGATCAGGACAACTCGAGTCTAACGCGTTACGCAAGAGTTCAACTTAATTTGGTTTTTACGATATAATAGTGTAGGCCTCAGATTTAGCTGGGGCACCCACTAGCGCTGTATATTTCTACACATTTTCTAACATATAATCTAGGTCCTGATCAAAATAACAGATGAGGGTATACATTTCTTATGCCGTGTATAGCCCAAGATTTTAGTCTATGTATTATGACGTGTGTAGACACATACAGCTCAAGTATAGACAATCGGCAGTATGTTTTAGTATTGCCGGCGTCTAGTCCTTGTTCGTCGAGATTGTTTTCATAGTAACACATAACAAGCACGGTGTTTATGTCAAGTTATAGATAGATCACAGTCTGACCAGATCCACGTCCGTACAAGGTGTCCTTTTAAACAGGAAAATATTCACGTATTGACTAATCGTATTATGATGTCAATTGTTAGGGTGACCATGAATTTATGTAATTCGTGTATTGATTAAAGTGCATGAATTCCGGATTTCGTTGGAAAATATGTGTATTTGCTGGAGGAAAGACGGTAAGAATCAAACCTGTCGGTGATGTGTCTACCGCTACATCTACATTTGTGTTTCTGTAACGAATTATCGTAACTTTTTACCAAAGCCTACATGTAGCTCGAATTGAATTGTCCGGGGCCATCAAGCGAAGCTTTATACATGAAATCATTTTATGATAAAAGACGTGATAAATATTTTCTTAGCGAATAAAATGGTAGACATTGAAGAAGACTCTGATCATCAGGGGATTAAAATATATAAAACTTTTGTTTCTATTTCAATCTGAATATTGTAAAAAGATGAGAAGTAAACAATGAAGTAAAAATGAGTGTTGAAATGGCAGTGTTGATATGGGTCATCTTAGATTAAGGTAGGTTAGCAAGGAACGACTAAAGGGCGGGGAACTCCTTGCGTGTTTGAACATAGATGCAGCCGGCAGCAGCCGGTAAGTGCCGAAAGCGACTCTATAGCGAACGAAATTAGAATAACGTTTACGAAATTTCTTTTTAAATTTTCTCAAGAACAGTGCGTTTCCTTTCAACGGGAGTGGTGTTGGGAGGAAGCAGAAATACTCCTTTCCAATCCCACCTCCCCCTACTAACCAAAACAAGCTTCCGAAATATAAAGTCTACCAAACAATAATCTCTCTAGCTTATGGGCGTGAGTCCTAAATTTTAATTATCTCATGGTTTCCCTATGGAATTCGCTCGGGAGCAGGATAACCCGAGGTGTTCTGTGTCATTATGTTTCGGATATATTTGTGCAGTGGTCGTAACGTTGAGTTAAGTTATAAATAATTTTGTGAACACAATTATTAGTATTTTCCAC
The DNA here is from genome assembly GCA_000931545.1 of Papilio glaucus. Lineage (NCBI taxonomy): Eukaryota > Metazoa > Arthropoda > Insecta > Lepidoptera > Papilionidae > Papilio > Papilio glaucus. Next base: position 35,650 of record JWHW01033185.1, on the reverse strand, counting down.
GGCCATGTGAGTAAATTGATTTTACAATACACATTTAATTTAACGAAGCTTATTCAGAGCAAGAATTAAGGCCATATGAATAAATACAAATAAATACGTACAAAAGTTCTCTAAGTTATTGTTGGAAGTTGGGAAACCATTAAAGGAGTACAGGACACTGATCAGGTGAACTCACATTTGTGATTAAGAGGTGTACCTAATAAGAACTGAGAAATTTGTTCTCAAATACTTCTCTCATTTCTTTTTTTGATTATGTAACCTATGTATTATTCTATATACATATATGCTGGACGTTTAGATTTATTTTTTATATAGATTTTGTTAATCATTAGTCCATTTTGGGCGTTCACTTTTATTAATATAAGGTTTGTATGAAACGGGATTTTTACCACGATTAGTCTTTTTGAGCTACCGATACCGTCGCAGAATTAGAAAAAAGGTTCGATACGGCTACCAATAACATTTTCTCGCACTACCGCACAACTCCAGTCAGCCCGTGACCATGGCGCATGCAACTGTGCCGAAATATCGGGAGCTCAAAAACGCTAATCGTGGTAAGAATCCCGTTTCTTACAAACCTTGTATAAGTAAAAACCACGAAAGTTTAAAGTTATAAATGTTCACTTCTATTGCTGAGATTACTTAAGTACTTTATAAGTATCTTTTTTTTAACTTAATACTCGTAGACCATCGGAGCATTAAACATTAAATTACGTACAACATTTTTTAACCAATAAACAGGGGTATAAATATATATCTATTTTAATGAATATATCTCAGCGAATCTTAACTTCGAACGGTTCATCGAATCTAAGGCGAAGGTGAAGCTGAAGGAAGCTTGGACTCTCTTTCGTACTCGTACGGCGGTACTTCACCGGGACAGCTTTTGATTTTATATAAACAGATTCGACCTTGTATGGAGTACTGATGTCAATGGCAGGCACAGCCAAATACCAGCTCGCGGCATTACATTTGATTAGAGGCGGGCTAGGAGGTTCACCTAGAATCGTGGACATGACCCTAATTTAGTCACGTCGTGAGCACGCAAAGTATTTTACAGAATGCATTTTGGGAGTGTGCAGGAATTACACGAGTTAATTCCCACATCTACATTTTACCATCGGGGGCTTAGGCGGCTGCTCTCCATCCTTTTATAGTGGATATACCGCGCGCTCCAACGAAGCGATTCGAATCTTCGTTCATAGTGAGTACGGCAAAGGTTTGGAAAAAGTTGCCAGCGTGAGTGTTTCTGTCCAACTATGACCTTCAAAAGACTGAATAGACTTACTCTAAATTAATTGCGAATTATCTTTCGACCACATCACCACTTAACGTTAGGTGGGCTTGTGGTCAAACGCTTTTAAAAAAATCTGGTGCCTTATTACTGTATAACGTAAGCTAGCTTTATATGGGCATTTAGTATCAGGTGAGCTTGTTCGTATGCCTCTTTCTAACATTAAACGAATAGTTTCATAGTTTCGAATATACCGTTGTCTTCATAGAAAGAGCCGTCACTATGGCACCGCTCAACCTGAAGATAGTGCAGGACGGTGGCGCCATCACCAGGACGGTGCTATTCGACACCACTACAAGAGTCAGCGACGCGCTCGAGATCGTCAAGGAAAAGGTCCTCATCGATGACAAAGGCAAAGGTATGTTGAAATTAATTTAAATTATAAGATATATGACTTAAGTACTTATTATAAAGTAAAAGCAGAGTAAATATAGAAAAAATTGACTTTTACTTATAACCGTTCCGTAGATTATGGGCTGTTCCTCACATCCGCTGACGATGATCTCTCCGGTGTGTGGCTGGAGGGTCATCGAACCCTGGATTACTACATGTTACGGGACGGAGATTCCTTACTATACCTCTGCAGGAATAGAAACCTCAGGGTCAGAATGTTAGATGGTAAGTGATGTTAGTAGATCTATAAATGTTTTATCTGACTGAGGCAAACGATCAAACGGATCAACTGACAGATGTTATAGGGAAGTACCCCTTTTGAAGGAAAGATAGTGGGAGTGTACACTATATGGAGAGGACGAAGGGATTCACTCATTAGAGGAAATGCAACTATATAATTATCTCTTTTTTACGGAAAAAGCAAACGGGTCAGCAGTTCACTAGAAGGTGACCCATGGGCAAGAACCTTATGAGTTGCAGATGCGTGCCTACCTTCAATGGACAGTGGAGGGGATAAAGAGGAAAAATTATATTACCTTTTCCTATCCATCCCCTCCCCAGTCAAATCATCTTTCCTCAATTATTAAAGACATTTTCTTTATTCATAGGAGGGAGAAGAGGACTAGAATTAGCCCTCCGGTACCTCACTAATCAGGCAAGACGCAGAATAATTCTACTTCACGCCTGTCTTCTGTGAGGTCGTGGTATCTTACAGATCGAGCCGGTCGATTCTGGCACCAGATGTAGTTACTGCAGACTCTACCACTGTTAAAATACCACGGTAGATCCCCGTCGAATCAGCCCAATGGAGTAAAAAGTTACCACTAATACACGTATTATTTTAGGGTCGGAGAAAACTATGCTGATTGATGAGTCCAAATGCGTCGGTGATTTGATGATGGTGATATGCGATAAGATCGGCATCACCAACCACGACGAATATGGCTTGGTGAGTAAATTATATCTAACAACAGGATCATTATCACAAAGTAGTGTCTTCTTCAACCTCTTCCATTGGTTCATTTATTCTTCATAAATTTCGAATTTGGATTATAGCCCCTTCCCTCTCCCGGCCTGTGCCTCTGCAGTGGGGAACATTCTAGAAAAGGCTAATTTTTTATTATTAAATTTCGCAACCCCTAAATTAAAATTTCACTGGAGGAGAGTGCTTAGCTATATCCTGAAATAGATTGTCAGATAAAACAAACTGTTACACTGGACAAAGTAAGTTTGGAACATCATGGTATGGTACGTGAAATGATAGCAATTACGTTTTGTTTCTAGTGTTTTGAGGACGTAGAACCTACTCAAGAAGAGAAACCAGTTACTGGCACTCTCACCTTAAAGAGAAAGCAGCAGACGAGAGAGAAGGACGCCCAGATGGAACAACTCAGCAAGAAACTGAAGACTGACGATAACGGTAAAGTTACATTCCATGAAAACCTTGAATCTATCCAGCTGAATGGCCTACCACTTCTTACAATCAACAAGTAAAAAAATGAGACTATCTCTTACGTTCGCCTTTGTCTAAAATTGGGTAGTACAAGATTAAATATTTGTATATGATAGTTTTAAACATCTACTGTTTAACAATTTCTTAAGGCCATTGTGCCATTCCTTTATATAATATGCAAATTCGTAATGCAAGTTTGTAATGACAGTAAAATCAGTTTTTCAAATTCCTTCACTGCGTTCGGTCCAGAACACTTTGATAATAATGTGAACTTACGAACATTCTTACTGTATAAATCGACTGATAAATTTTCTATGGTTGTTATTACGTTTATTCGCAGTGGAATGGCTGGCACAGCACAAGACGCTGCGGGAGATTGGAGTGGACCCGCATCAGACGTTGCTCCTGAAACGGAGGCTGTTCTACTCCGATCGTAACGTGGACTCGCGCGACCCTGTGCAGCTGAACCTGCTCTACGTGCAGACCCGCGACGCCATACTTGACGGACGGCAAGTACTCACGGAGGATAAAGGTGAGGAGAAAGATCTATCACTTTAATTGAAAGTACTTGTAACGAGGATGGTAAAAGTTACTCAGACTTTAACAGAGGCAGCTTTAACAGTAGTAGCAGGTGCATAAATGGGCCGGCTTGCATCTGTAGGTAATAAGAAAGCAAATAATGCCTGAGTTTAGAGGTTTTTAGTAGTACTGGTATAGTTCGGCCTCCTCTTTTCTTTTTTACGAAAATGATGAAATCGGCTGTTTTCGTGTTGTAGGGTATGTAGCCCTGATAGCAATTTATTAACTAAACTATTTGCTCTTTGATTTTTGTTACTTAATAAATATCATATTTTATAAAGACTATCCTCCTAATAGTTTCCACAGCAAACGAGCTGAAGTTATCTTCTTGATATCTGCTATAAGATTCTAAAAGAAATGAATAATGGATTTTGATTTTCAGCCATCGAGTTTGCGGGGATACAGTGCCAAGTACAGTACGGCGACTTCCAGGAAGACAAGCACAAGCCTGGCTTTCTAGAAAAGTAAGTTCAGCTTCAAAGAAAAATTAAGTTAAGCTTCAAAAATAATTCTGTATCGTTTTCATAAATTGTGCCACTTTAAAGTAATACATAAAGCTTAGTTTACTAACTTAGGGAATACTGATTTAAATTTAATACTAGTCTAGGGTTTAATAACGGACCAAAGATGTGATTGTGGGAGATCACTGGATAGGTGCGGCAATGTACACATCGACCGGTGCTTCATGGGAGAGGCTCTCCAGCAACGTGCCTTTGCCTGATTTGTTGTTTTGCAGTTTAAAAGAGTTCCTGCCGGAGCAGTACGCGGGCTCTTGGGGCGTCGAGCGCAAGGTGTTCAGGGAGCACAGCAAGCACCAGGGACTAAGCCCGCTGGAGGCCAAACACTTGTACACTAAGAACGCAAGAGAGCTGCCAACCTATGGAGTTACCTTCTTTTTGGTTAAGGTTGGTAGCTACGAATTCTCTTTGTTTAAAGTTGGTAACTATGCATGCAAGGGAATCAAAACCTTAGTTCTGAGGGAAAGTTAGTTTTGGTCATAATCGATAAGCGTGTGTGCAACATAGAAAAGGGTAATCACAGTCGTGTTATGCAGTGGTTAATTTTTACATTTTATTTCATATAATTTTAGGAACAACAGAAAGGCAAGAAGAAGTTGGTGCCCCGTCTCTTGGGCATCAATGCAGAATCTATCCTTCGGCTGGACGAAGTCACCAAGGAGATCCTGCAGGTTTGGAAGCTGACGCAAGTGAAGACCTTCCGAGCTGGTAAAGAGATGTTTACCTTGGACTTTGGTGATTACAGGTAATTCTTTCTAATTGTTCTTTCTAATTCTAATGTAAATAAAATCATTTAATCTAGAACGGCAGTGGACATTGGTCCATGCCATGTCTAATGATATATAATAATAATAATAATAAATCAGCCTTTTTCTAGAATGTTCCCCACTGCAGGGGCACAGGCCTCCTCTTCGAGAGAGGGAATGTCTAATGATACGTACCACTAATAGCTACTTGGAATGTAGCAACTAAGTTTGCAGTATTACTGCCTTATGGAGTCCTTTGGCAAATATTAGACAGGCTTGCATTTTGCATGTAATTTATCGACCTAAATATTTATTTAAATTAAAAATATAAATCGCCAAATTGAAATCTTGGAACTTGGTCATAAATTTAACCTGTATACGTTTCTTCTTATCAGTGACAAGCAGTACACTGTAAAGACGAATGAGGCGCATCGCATCCGGGATATTTTGCAGGGCTACATCGACATCGTCCACCGATCCTTGGCCTCTCCTTACAACGTCAACCCGAACGAGGGAGAGGCCATCTGCGAGGACAACGTGCAGTCTTCCAAGTAACGCATACTAATATGATACAATTAATGATATAATATATTTCTTCAAAGATCTCAGGGATGCTGCCAATCTCAGTTTTTATCAGAGTTAAAATTAGCATTAAAGAACACGATCTCAAGCAATATACTAACGGCGATTCTTGAAGTTTAGTCTTGGATGCATCGACACGCTGGAGTTAGTGCTTGGCTTGGCTTCCCAGAACCGACTCGGCACGATGGATGGTGATGATTATAAAAATGGACCAGGAAGAATACATGGTGTCGTAAAACAAAGACACTCCTGGGATACGACAGTGTGACCTGAGCTTATTAACTATAATATCTATTTGTAATCTAATTGCAGAGGCCATATCATACAAAATGTTGTTCCCATGAAAGTAATTGAGCAGTCTTTCGTCGGACCAAGCAAGCTTATACCATACGTACAAGGTAAGAGTAGTTATTGAAATATATGCAGATCTTTAGTGAAAAAAAACCTTACAATTGCTTCAGTAGTTTAGCGATTACATAAATCGTTATTTTGTACTATGAAACATAATTAGAATGATTTCTTAGATTCATTTGATTTCTTAGAACACATTGAAGTTAAATTTAATGGATTTCATCTATAGTAAATAAATATGATCTCACTCCTGTGACCCGTAGGGGAAAGCAATGAAGTTAAGTCAATTGCAATTATTTATATAACATTCTCAGGCACGGAACCACAACAGGGTACTCAGGTGATGACGGTGCAGCAGATTATTCTAACAAAGAAGGGTACTATCCAACAGAAGGGTATCGTAAGTAATTTCATATCATACTGTCCCAGAAAGAGGGTAATGTTTGTATGTAGGTATGTCCGTTCCATTGTAATCTCCTGTAGCCTTAATAGCTTGACTGATATTGAAGAGCGAGGTTTTTGTTTTTAATTTAACCATTTCTTGTCATTTGTCGACCTAGCGAAGTCAGATGGGAGATTAAAATCATGGAACGGATGCCACTGATAGGGATTAGAAGTGTGGTGCACCCTCCTTTTAGGGAGACCTCGCGAGGATGGCAGGAATTCGCCATGCAGTGTGCATACTGTGGAAGGTATTGGGGAAGGTCTGTGTCCAGCAGTGATCAGCCCGTCATGATGATGATAATGATTACTACTTGTCAACTACGTGTTGGTATTGTGAAGGTGATATTCCCATTGTCAAGATTGCTGTTTCTAGTTTTGCCACAGTGGTAGAGCCCGCAACAATAACATCCGTTGCACAAATGTTGCGGCTTGACCGGTGAAATACCACGATCTCACAGAAGATATGCGCGAAGTTAAAGTTTTCTGTGTTTCATCTGGTAAGTGAGGCACTGCATGCGTAATTTAGGTCCTCTTCTTCTTCCCATACTTTTCTTATTAGAAAGAATGGGACGAGGCAAGGGACGGATAGAGGATTCTGTCTATCACATCTTCTGAATATTAAAAGTAGACAACGTATCTGCAACTTATTAGCTTGTTGCAGATACCTATGGGTAGCGGTTACTTAATATCAGGTGAATTTGCTAGCTCCTTTACCGACTTCTTCTATGGAAAAAATACCATCAAGAAAAGACCTTCCTATTATTGCTTTTGAAGAAATATTATTGTGTTAGTTGCAGGCTGGACAGGCAGGTGCAGTCAAAAATAATTCGATGGAATATCTGAAGAAATTGAACCGATTAAATACTTGTTCCGTGGAGACTGTAGCATTTTTAACTGGTAAGTTTAGACACTTAAGTTCTTCCTTTAGTTTAGCCATTTAAAGTAAGAGATGCTTCAACTTTTAAGTTGCGACTTTAACGTCGCAGATCTGATTGTAGACGAATTTTTATAACTTAAAAACCTTTACCATAAATGTGAACACCAGATCATGTCTTAGATCAGTATGAGAATTTATTATCAATTGTTTCATATTCCAGAGCCACATTTCAAGCAGGCTGATAAAGTGAAAAAGGTGCAAGCTCTGTCTACTATTATTGAAGAGGACATTAATGGTATCATAGAAGGTATGACATCTAATGCTAGATTTTTTTCAGGAATGGGCATTGACCCCTCGAATTTACTCCCATTAGGTTGTTAAACAGCTAAAAACTTATCTCACATAGAAGCCTTCGTCAATCCAAGACACCTACAACCTCTTTCACGTTCTTTAATAAAAAAAATCAATGCGTGCCTTTTTGGTGAGACAAAGAAAGTTCACAAAACACAGTATCATGATACTTTAACCTGTTTTATGTCTTTCAGGTGTTCACAGGAGCGTTGAAAAAGATAATGAAGATGTCAGGAGGAAGATTCTTTTGGAGTTAGATGAGCTCTGCGCGAGCTTTAAAGATCTGACCGATACATCCCATCAGAAAGACTTTGTAAGCAAAATGTTAAAATCAGTCATTATTATGGATATACATTAAAATTATGGTAACCTCGACGACCAATGGTAGCCTCGTACAGTTTAACTCAGCTTCTCTCAAGATAGATCGACGATGTGGTAAATTCGCGGGAGTCCACTTGATGTGAGTGGCAAGAGATCCTTATGCTTACGGCTTGCAGTGGATACCTCTCCACTATAACTATATAATTGAATTTATTACCAATAAAACTAGATAAATCATCATCATTATCATCTGAGGCTCTACAGCCGCTGGTGGGTACAGGCCTGGTCCAATAAACTTCTCCATGTTTGTGTACTTCGGGCTTAACGCCGATATTGTTAAGGTTTCAGTTGACGTCATACACCCATCTTAACTAACTACCCTGGTTCTACGACCATCTGTCTGACTCTCCAACAAGAGCTAAGGGACTCCATCATTTTCACGACATGTCCTGCCCATCGTAGCCGTCCAATTTTTATAGCCTGAATTGGGCTGATTCTATATTTAGTACAGCTCGTAATTGTGTCGTACGCTATTGGTTATTGATGAAAATAGCTCTAATAAATGCGTTGCAGTATCTTACGGTCAAACTCCAGTAAGCGCTGTAGATCTCTCTTACTCCAGGCCCAGATAAATCGTTTTAACTACGCTCATATTGAAATATAAGGTCATGTAAGATGGAACGTATTGCAGGGAACACCGGAGAGCCTGGACGCGGCGCAGGAAGCAGCAGAGAAGATCGTGTTGCATGGTACCCAGATGTACTGCTCCCTCGACCCTGGCATCAAGCGACGCTCCAAGATATTGCGGGTATCTTTGTGAAAATATTTTACTTATAACTTAAAGCTTGAATACACGAGGTGCTCTTGGACGAGTTCTCGGTGCGTACATTGCGACAAATACTTGGCCGAGAACTTGACCTACGAAACCAATGAGAGCAGTAGCTCGGTCCCCGTTCTACCCGCTAGACCTAGGCCGAGTACTGTCTCGTCTTTTCTGTGCGTGTGATCAATCCGTATCATGTTTTAGTGAGTATCTTTTACGTTTATTTTTAAATTGTCCAACTTTTCAGCGATCCCATAAGAGTTTCATTGAGGACGAGAGGACTGAAGCAACTTTACGCCGCGCCTCCTTCCTGGCCGCCGCCTCGCACGCGTGCAAAGCTGTAGATGGCGCTAAGGACGCGTTGGATACGGTAACTCTCACGTCCTTAGATGCAGATAGAATGAAGATCTGATCAAGATTACGGGAGACCACTTGATGATGATGGAAGGTGTAGACAAAAGTGAACATCTGTTGACTGAAATGATGAAGATTCACCGTCTCACGCCCGTAACTCGAGGGGTACGCCATTTGGGGCGCTCCTGGCACACGTCTCTCGCTTCATCTACATTCATACATCTACGCATATATGCTCGTCGGTTACGCGTACTCCTTATATCGCCTTTCGACTTGTGTGCCACAATGTGTGGGTTAAGTCCGTTGTCGGAATAACGCACTCAGTCACTTTTGAGGTATTTAATTAAAATACACCAGTTCATATGTAAATATATAGGCGCAAATAAATATGAAGTAGGGAGCAATGGTAATGTAAATATACACACAGTTCGATAACATATACAAGAAACTTTTCGAGGTAAATAAATAAGGTCGCATGCGGTACATAGTTCACGTGCATAGATAGGCCGAGTTTGTGTATGCGCCCGCGCATCTCCTGCGGGTTTGTACACCTGTATGTGTCCGCCACATGTTACTAATCTAATCTAAAAAGAATAAATCTAAATAAAAATATTAAAAAAACAAAATAAAAGATTGTTATCTTTGAATAAACAACTTCATTAACTTTGAATGATATTTCCAGACGTTCGAAGGTCCAATACCAGAAGGACATGAGCTGGATCACCTGGAGAGAGAGGCGAGGAAGAAGATCGGTAAACTGAGTGCAGCTGTAGCCCTCCTGATGTCCGCACAAGCTGGTAGGTGCAATACAAAGAGTTGTAGTTCTGTTGTCTAGTCATGCGAAAGGTAAAATCACATCATCTACCTTTTTGTAACCATTCGATAATGAGTAATTCTGATATTCAGATTCGAAGGACCTTGACTACACAGCAGCCATCACTTCTATGACTACGATAGACGAGCTGCTGCCGGAGTTGATTCAAGGTAAGTGCTATATTTTACACTAATTAGTAATAACTCTTGAAATCACTTAAAAACTTTGTACATCAAATTCAATTATCACTAAGAAGCTGAATGCTAAATTAAGGCTAGGAAGAACATGATTCAGGTTACAATATAAAAGTAAATATATTTTTCGATATATATAAATACAATAGTATATATATCCAAGACTACGAAAAGAAAAGAAAAAAACGGTCAAGTGTGAGTCGGACTCGCGCACAAAGGGTTCCGTACCATTATATACAAAAGATCACGTTTGTTGTATGGGAGACCCCTTAAATATTTATTTTTTTCTATTTTTTAGTATTTGTTGTTATAGCAGCAACAGAAATACATCATCTGTCTAAATAACACGGTTCTTGAGGTACAGCCCGGTGACAGACGGACGGACAGCGGAGTCTTAGTAATAGGTCTGTTTTATCCTTCGGGTCCAGCTTTACCCTTTGGGAACCCTAAAAAAGAGTGTCGATCTCGTGTCTGTTTTAAAGACAAAAAATTAAGGAAAGATAAAAAAAATCGTAACATCAAGTTCCCGCCCTCCAATTGTAAGGCTATTTTAAAATTATGTTGATACATTTTTTGCCAACTATTTGCAAGTAAACAACAATTCGCAAGTGTTAGAGTTACTCTACTGCATCACGCAAGCATTACAAATAAAATGAGAGTTACTAGTACATTTAAGTGTGTATTAACGCAGACCTTATGCAGTACGACACCGTATGTGATGTAATATTTGCCGTCGTTTATCTTTTGGAAATACCTCACAAAAAGAACTCTAGTATAAAACGGCACGTTCTTCTTCTACATCATCATCTTTCCCTTTTCCCGTTTTATGTAGGATCGGCATAACAGGTTTTCGCTTCCATGTCGATCTATCATCCATCATTTCAGTTGTCACTCCCTTCTTAATCATATCTTTCACGCAATCCATCCATCCATTAGGCCTACCACTACCGATGTATCCCTCTACATTCATATCTAAAACTCTCTCTGTCTCATGTCGTTCTTACCTCCTCATAATGCGCCCATATCATGCTAACTTTTGCTCCTTAACTTTTCCACTATCGGTGTTACTTTCAGGCTTCCTCTAATATACTCGTTTCGTGCCTTATCCATTCGTGCTACTCCACACATCCATCTCAACATTTGCATTTCTGCCGCATGCACTCTTTTTCACGTTCTCTTCTACACGAGTAAAAAATAATATTACAGATATAAAAGCATTAGGCAGCGTCAAGGATGAGAAGTCTTGTCTCACACTACTCAGCAGGATCAGAGCGCTGTGCGACGCTACTCGCAACATCTGCTCTCTGACCGGAGAGGAAGATAAAGAGGTTATTTCTTTATTTATTGAATATTTATAACTTAAACAGTTCTACTGGCAGAGTAAGCAACGACAACATCTGTTGCACGGGGCCGGCTCGACCGGTGAAATACCACGACCCCACAGAAAACAGGCGTGAAGTAGAAGTATGTGCAAGAAGTTCTAAGAAGTAAGGTGCAGGAGGGCCA
>JWHW01033176.1:124364-148677 GCA_000931545.1 Papilio glaucus | reverse complement strand
TCTGTATAACCTGCTGCGGCGTATGTATATACATAGGCCACGTGGTCTACGGTACTAAAGCCTATACGGAAATCGGCTTGCTTGGGAGATTGGAAGTCGTCAAATCTGCGAGCGAGACGATTCGAATTACCCTCAAAAACAACTTGGGGATATGGCTTAGAAGTGAGATGGGCCAGTAATTCTTAAAGAAGGGCATGAATATGCCCTTGAAAAAGGTTGATTACCCTTCTTAAAGAAAAGTACCACCATTCTGCTCCATGCCAGTGGCGTACATATGTCCCTCGAGGTTGACGGAATTGAAAAGATTTTGTAGAACCGTAAGACCTAGTTTTCTATCTGCTACACGTCAACGTTACGGTATTTATTTTATAATATTAGGTCATAATGGTTGGCGATATTGCAACTTATTCTTTTAAAATTCAACTATTAAAACATAAGTTACCTCGGAGATTTGTTGTTCATTGAGAAGTCGAGCCGCAATGTTACTAACTGGTGTAGACACGCTACCGAGTCTGTCAAGAAAAAAATAACTTTTTTATTATTATAGACTTTGAAAAGTGATGGAAGCGACTATGATGCTATGTGACTATTTTGACTCTTTACTATATAAATATACGACAGTATTTGTTATACTTTTTGTAATACTTCAAAACTGGAGTACATATATGTATATAGCAGTCGTTTTTTTAATAGTATTATTTACACGCTACAACGTATTTAATGAATTAACTAGCGCGTGATCATGATCCCACCTGATGTTAAGAGGTGATTCATAGAAAGATGATACGCTACTACTTAGTTAGTTACTTCCTAATTTAAGGCCGCCAATGCATTTGCAATTCCCCTAATGTTGTTAATGTTCAACGGTGTTGATCACCTAACATCAACCTGTTTGTTTACTGCCTTATTTTATGTAAAATGAACTAAAAGTTAATACTACTATTTTCATTAACTTACGCTGCAGTAGTTCTATTAACGTTATTCCTTAACCATTCGAACATCCTCATTGTGTTTGCTTCATTGCCGGAGACAGCGGCATTCAATGCCGTGCTGTAATCTTGATCACGGACTGCATCATCGAGGGTTACAATAGCATCCAGATATTTCCATAAGCTTGTCTGACTGTTTGTGCAGCCGGACGCTTCTAGCATCACAATCTTTTCACTTGCAAGATCCTCAGCTAAGTACCGATTCCAGAAGTAATTGAAATCGTCGTCAGTTCCTTGTCGGAGACCTGTACAGTATACCCAAGGACGCATGTTTGCCGGGATGCTGAAAATAAATTTATGGATCAATATATAAATAACATGTATATGTTATGTTATTTGGATAATTTCATTCGATTTCATCTATATAGGAAGGTACATCAACTAAATAAAAATACTAGCTATAATTATAATACAGAAAGAAATTATATCGAATATAAATTTTTTTTATTGTTAATATTTTTGTTTGAGTGAAACGAAAGCTGTTGGTTCTCCAAATCTTCTAAAATAAAAAAATAAAAAATAATGTCAATTACGAATGGCTCATCCACCGTCAAATTCCAGGCTTAATATATTATTGTCCGTATAAGAAGATATTTCAAAAATAGTTGTATCATTTAGACTTTATACATAAATCGGATTTTCTATTTACATACAACAATGTTTATATCACAATGTCTACATTTCAAAACAATGAATCTAAAATTAAGCTGTCTTTTGTAATCAATCAAATAATTAAATTAGGATTAAAAAGATAATACAAAGTGACACTTGCACCCTTGTTTTGTTATTAGCCTTCTACGACATTCATAAAGCGAAAGGTCAATGAATTTTTCGACTTTAAAATATTTATATCATTATCTTCATCAGCCTGTATCAGTCCAGTTGTGGACAATGACCTTCCTCAAAGCCTTGCACAGTAACATTATCTATTATCCATAAGTATAAAACATATTCTTTACTTACAATTGACCCGCCCGCCAGTTTTGGAAATTCCTTCTTCCTTCCGACACACATTGTTCGTGGCCTATGTTACAAAGGAATGAAAGTACGTACATCCTAAGCAATCCATCCATGTACGACTCCCCGGTTACTTCGGCATAACCGAGCCTTCTTGTTATCGCTACACTTAGTTGTTTTATAGTATCCTTTAACATTATAATAAAGAAATTATATCTAAACTCTCTTCCATTAATTTAAAGATCTTGGAACTATTAAATACGTTTTAAACGTTACTAATTAACTCTTAAATTTATTTACTTACATATAACCTTTGTAGCCTCACAGTGTCATGAGCCAGTCTTCTAATGATGAAATTGAAACCGTTAATGGCAGCTATCCAAGGACCGTATGCGTCTTCGAACTCAAGGAAGGACAAGATATTGTACACTCTTTCATAGCTCTTAACACCGGCCCTAGCAAGCGCAAACAGGTCATCCACGATCTAGAAAATAGATACAATCATCAAAACATTATAAAAATCAACATAAATACTTGCAGTATCAGCTACGTCAACTAATTTGGTGACGATTATATTACATCTTAGTTTTACACAATTAATTTCTTTTTAAATCTTTTTTCTGTTTTGTTTCGAACTCTACCACACAAAAGACTTATAGCAATATTTTAAGAACCTTTTGTGGACTATCCTCTTGGAGAAATTTGCCTCGTTTATTTACAACAATGATGGGCAAAAATAAACAAATTCCCTCAAACCCTGCCTAAGTATCATAAAATGTGAAACAATTTTTGAATCATTGATCCAGTGTTAATTTTATAACTAATATTTTTCTGACCTTAGACAACACCAGACAGAAAGCAATAGCTTACGCTGGTATTTTAATAGGTAAAAATATAATTTTAGCATAACTCAACGACAAAAATTAAATCAATAACATACCTGAGCTCGATTCAGTTCATGAATAACAGTCCTGTCAGAACCTCTTAAATATCTTGTCAGTAGAGCCCAGTTCGTGTCATCGTAGTTAACTCTGTAGAAACCTACAAACCAGTTTGAAAATACTCAATAAAAATATTACTACTATCGTACAAATTAGCTAAACCCAAAACGAATTTATATCTACCGGATTGATGATGTAATACAAGGTATTTCGAATACCCGTAACTGACGAGCGTATATACCCAGATATGAGTAATTTTCCCTACCTCCCTGGGTAACGGGTGTGAATGTTTAATTTCGTTTTAACAACTGTCCTCATCACACATTTACTTTATAGATAACCTTTAAATGCACCGAATTTGCGAGTATCGATAATTTATGATGTTTATCTACAAACGTTGCCGTAATAATCTCAAATGTAAATTCCTTTGAAGGCGAGGAAACAGTATCTATTGTACGCAATCTAAATATATGTTTATTATTAATTATATAAAATGATTGTAAACTACTTTATTATAAATTATTATATAAAAATTACCATCTGAATAAAAATTTAACTGGTGAATTGCATTTATCCATTTACTTCTATTAAGCAATACATATTCTAAAATCAACTTAATGAGAGGAAAATCATTTCACATCTCTAATGCGTAAAACCAATTGTCATAGTAATGTTACCGAAGCCACTTAATATAAGGAAAATAAAAAAGATGATAGGTTGTCTGTTGTTGTTGATTTCTCTTTCACAGAAGGTTAAGAGTAAATAGATAGATTTCATAATATTAATTTTAGATTAAGGTTACTGATGTTTGGAAGACAATGGACAAAAGTTATTGCAGTTGCTAATCTAAGCTAGAGGATATCTTATAGCGGAAGATATATTTAAAAAAAATTAAATATATTTAAAAGTGTATGAACTGCCTTCACTGTAAACCAAAGCTCTAATATACATTTAGATCTATCAAAAGCAAAATGTTTATTAAATAGTAGATTACGCTTATACATTGTATACCTTTAAATCTTAAGACCACAGATTCGATCTCTGTTAAGTATGTACGTTCATAATCGTATCATAATAGTCAGTGTGTCACTTCCCATCCTAATAACATCCAGTAGAATTAAGAAATGTCAAAATGACACAGTCAACAATGTTGTTTAAGTAACACACACTCCATGACATACCAGATTCTTGTTTGTTGAAAAGCACCCATTCCAATCCAGTGGTGCCTCTATCGATGGCTGTGCTTTGCGCTGATATAATCTGTGATGGCTTCAGATTTTCGAAATCGGGTGCTCCAGCTCTAGTCCATGTAATAGGAATTTGCCAAAGGCTGGGGTATTGGGATACACCAGTGTTACGTTCCCAACGAGACTGCAAGAAAGATTAGTTCACTCTCTGTGATAGTGTCTCATCCAAGGTATGCACAGTTACTAATAAAATTCAACTTTATTTTTATGGCTGGTATCTGAAGTTCCCGGTCGAGCACTGTTTTTTTATTGTAAAAACTAAATAAAATCTAAATCACCTGCGTTACAATCATGCGTCCCGTTCTCTGGTTAACGGTGACGGTAAGCAATGGATGACCGGCTTTCTCAGACCAGGATCTAAAGTAGGTGTCAATAGTCATGCCGTTGTATGCTGACAGGGCGTTGTCTTCCGCAGCAGCAGCATCGAGGGCTTCAAACAAATGATGTGGTTCGGCGACATCGAATTGTCTGTTGTCGGTAATATACTGGTTAGTTATGATCCAGAATAAAGATCGCATACCTTAGTGGTACGTTGACGTCAAATCAAAGTGGTCAATTCAAAATCTAATGGGACCAACAAACTTAAAACTTTATCGCTAGCTATATAAAGTGGCCAATTGTGTAAGTTGAGTATTTAAATTATTTAAGTTTGTTTGACGTTTGCCCTTTGGATTCATTGTAAAGACAGGTTCCTTGCTGCCGTCATCAAGTGGTCTCCCGCAACTTTTACCAGAGCCTCCGTCCATCTTATGGTAGGCTTACCCACGATGTGCCGTCCTATCCGTGGCATTTTTACCAAGATTTATACATAGACTGCTTAGGCATAATTCTATGTATAATTTGTGTGTATAATTTAAGTTGATTTAACAGTTCCTAAATATTTAAAGCTAAAATAAATACCTTGCATTCAAATAATAACGAAGACCCTTAACAAAAGTGCTGTCTCCGAGAAGGTGCTGCGTCATTCTTATGACCGAAGCTCCGCGGGCGTAAGTGATGGTGGAGAAGTGAGCACTGACATTAGCCGGGCTGTTGACATCAGGGTTGGTGAGGGCGTGAGCGGAGTCGATGGAATCGGATATCATCACAGTTTGCAGTTGCTCCACAATGAAACGAATGTCGTAACCCAGCTCTGGAGCGACCTGTTGAGTTTACCACCGAAACGGCCTCTTTTAAACAATATTTTTCTCATCCTACCATCTCCTACGATTTTATACATATTTAAATTATAATTTCAAGTAATATTTATGATATATTTGTACTTAATTATACTAATTATGATTATGATAGATAAGACGCTAATTATATTAATATCATATAAGTACAAAACCAATACATACCGACTGCGTGAGATAGTACTGATAGAATCTGGCGAAACCTTCGTTAAGCCACAGATTGTCCCACCAGGCACAAGTGACGAGGTTTCCGAACCACATGTGAACTACTTCGTGGGATACTATGTTCGCCACTCTTTGCTTGTAGAAGTGGTTAGAGTTCTGAGGATCGTACAGTATCAATGCTTCCCTGTAAACATATTGCGTATAACAATATAATTCTATGAATTTAATCTTGAATGAAAATGCTGTTTTCTGACATACCTGTAAGTCAATAGACCCCAATTTTCCATAGCGCCAGCTGAGAAATCAGGAATAGCGGCTTGCTTCATATTTATGTTTTCGGCCATTGTGAAGTAAGGAATCTGAGTGTAGTTCTCCATTGCGTCCAATAGCAATTCTCCGATTTCGAGAGACCATTCGCCAGTAGTGCCGGCATTGTTCCGAGCGTAGATGTCAAATGGTCGTACAGTGTTGTTGTTCGAGGCGACCACGACATAGTGTGATACGATGAATGCTAACAAGTACGTAGAGGTTAATGGTGTAGTCCAAAACGTCTCCGCAACTCTACCGTTAATTATCCTAAAACATTTAAATTTATTACAAAAATGAAAAACGTGACATCATATTAATTTATTAAAACAGTTCGATTGCAAATGTCTAATTACAAATTATTATCACTGTATGTAGCAACTTTTTCTATGAACTGAATTCTTTATTCTACTTCCACTTAATTATCAACAAAATAAATAAAGGGACAGGGACAAATTATCTCAAAAAACACGAAAAACTTACGGTCCCGTTGTTCTGATAGGCATGTTAGATATAGTAGGGCTAAAGCTGCTCTCCCTGACCATGGTAATGTCGAAGGTGGCCTTAAAGCTTGGTTCATCGTAGCAGGGGAATGCCTGCCGAGCGTGGCCTGGCTGGAACTGCGTTGTACCCATCCATCTAAGAAAAAGTTTAATTAGCCAATTATACCGTGAGGAGTCTAAGCAATACTTTAGAATATCCGTATTTCTCCATTTTTTAAGAGATTCTTAGAATATAGACTATAAGAAAATCATCAGATCAAAATTTAATCCTACCATCCAAAGTAGACTATTTTGTTTTCGTACATTTGACTCGTTGGTCTATTGTTTGGAGCGAACCTCAGAAAATCATTGTACAGTGTCTCACCTTCTTCCAGAATTATCATGGTAAAAGCTTCTGTAAAAACCTCGCATGTTGGTTTGTAGGTTACCATTGAAAGTTAATTTTACGACGTATTCCTGGCCGAGCTGTAGAGTCGTGTTTGTACGAATCCTTAGGAAACTGTAAGGCATCTCACAGGTTGGCGATTGCCCTGGTGTAGCGATTTCTACGTTATTATGCAACACGCTTAATGTATTGATGGTGATATCGTTACAGTGCATGACGATTTCATTGACATTGGCCACCGTTGGGCTGATGTAGATGGTGACTTCACCATCGAAAGTGAACGGTCGTGTATTAATAGGCAAGATGTCGAAGTAAGGAGTTAACGATACTTCGTAGTGGCGGGGTCGAGTCGTTGTCGGCAGACGGTATGCCGGATTTCTCAACACCCTGTAGAATTCCTCCCATTCTTCTTCCGGTACGGGAACGGGACTAAGACTGAGGATGCCCTGGACTAGGACAGCCCCGATAAGCAGTAATAACCAGCGGGCGCCCTGCATAAATTGAGACATTTAAAATATGTGTGTGTACTATACATGTATTTGAAAACCTTTGAAAAATTTGATGAAAGAAATATTTGATAAATATTATTTTAACGCAACGTGACTTACCATGTTCGTGCTGGTTCACAATGACAACAATTTAGGTAGTTTTATTCCCTTGTATAATTTTATCTTAATCTATTTTATTCCTAATCTGTTTATCTTATCCAAATTGGTTATTAGATATTATAATCGCTGAACAGAATTATTATAATATTTTTTCATAAGTTATATTAGCAAATTATACAATTATCTAAAAGTTTAGTAACGACAACTGATGCACGTTTTGCCTAATCCGTGATAGTTCCCTTAGAAGGTAGTAAGATGAAAATACGTGATTTTGATTGCCAGTGTCGGTATCTTCTTTGGTCCCGTTGATTTTAATTAGGACTATTTTCAGGTTTTGGTTAACTACTTCCTTGACTGTGATGGGGAACATTGCGTTTTCATGTGACGGAGGACTTTGCAGAGCGACCCTGATCAAAAAGTCCTTAGTCTCAAGGCCATTCCGCAACATACCTAATAACAGTTCTACAGGATGTTGAAAAATCTCTGTATTCCACCTGACTGACAACTTGTCTCTACTAATATCTATGTACTTTAAAATTGTAGCTATTTCATAATATCCTTGTGTAATTCCGCACCACAGTTTTCAGTATTGATGCTTAGTTACCAGATTTTTTGTGTAATTTACTAACCCGCAATATATTCAGCTATGTTCTAATATTCTATCTAATGAAGTCGTTGCTGGGAATCCGCTATATTTTCTATATACAGGCTGTTACTTTATTTTTTTATTATTGTGTGTATGCTACGCACCTAAGTATGTAGCATAAATTTGCAGCGGTTCAAATAAACTCATTAACAATGAACCAGGTCCAAATCACTTGATATCCTCTAATCGGTAAGTCACGGATTGACTAAACAATACTTCCCTCTCGGACCCTGGTATTACCATCGCTATTAAGCTTAACACTCTTGGTAGGAACAAATAGATGTGAAATAACAAGACCATCTAAGACTTAAAAATGTATTTACATAAGACTATAAAAGATAAATCACATAAATATTAAACATAATATCTAACAGGATTTAATTCAAAGAACAATATTAACGATAACTGCTAATAGAAGAGCGGATAATGACACGAATGACGTCATCGCGGAAGCAGGTAGAGTGGGGGTGGTTGGTTCGACCACAGGTGGCGCTGTAACGGTGGGCACGTTAGTGACCGGCGGTAAGGTGCTCGTTGTCAGCTGAATAGGGGAATCCCCGTTCACGAAGTAGTTGTTGAAGTCGCTGGTGACGCTGGCCGCCCAGCGGATGCTGTCGCGTGCAGCTTCCGCTCCGTTGTATATGCTCTGGTAGTCATCTCCCAATGCTACACTAGTCTGGTTCACCCATGTTTGGAACTAAAACATTATACATACATTAACATTTTCTAGTACATTATAATATCTTAGATAGGCCCTAACCTAACTCTCACAGAATTAAGTGGTATATAAAATAAACTCTAACTTCTCATTGTAGCGTAGGTAAATTTATCGATTTTTAAAATGTTAAAGCAAGCTGCGCACCACTTGTCACATTTAGGCCTGTTGGTTTTGTTCTATCCGTTCTCTCGTGAGAGCCAAACACGGCATTGCTACAGGCAGCGTTGGGACGCTAACACAGGACGCAAAGACATAAAGCAGTCGTTGATTATATTAAGACGCGATGTGGTCGAAAGCTGGTACGCACTAATTTAGTAACAGCCTATTCACTCTTCTCTTGAAGGTACCCACGTCAATTGGATGGAAACACTGACGCTGGCAGCTTCTAATTCAACTTATAATTTAGAATAGTATAGGTCTACTTTTATCAACTGTGGTCGTTAAGTATATTAGCATTTAATTTAGCAAAAAAACCGATCTAGGTTAAAAAATAAGTACAGAAATAACAATATAATTAAAAAAGAAATATGTATTACCTCCACAATTTCAGCTTCAGATCTAAGTCTTGAAGAGATTGATGATAAAGGAACAGTCGCAGATCCGAAACTGTAATAAAAATGATGTATATAAAACTGTACATAATAATATACATAGATCATATAGTAAAAATAATTGTCTTATGCTTACGCGCTTATTACTGTCTGGAGGTTATTTCTGACGAAGTTGAAGACTATTTGAGTGTTGCCCTCATTGCCAGTAACGGCTGAATTCCAAGCTGTCGAATAATCTTGAGGACGAATTATGAAGTTGTTTTGTACAATAGCAGTCAAGAATCTGTTAGAAAAAAAAAACTTATTATCAACACGCTTTTATTACCTTGACCTTGATATACTATGTGTCTTTTTATCGATATAGGGCCAGGCACATGCGTTTTTTCACCGTGCGCCTAGATTTGTAGCAAAAAGTCTTGCGGTTTTTTTTGGCGGAACTAAGAATGGGCACGCGGCTTAACGGAATCGACGTCAACTAATTTGCACAATTATTAATGACAAGGTACATTTTTTTAATACTTTGTCTCAATATCCTGAAAAGGTCTTGCAGTATAAAAAAAATTAATGTCAAGGTGGCACTGTTATCAATGTCATTGATAACAGCGCCACCTAGTTCAAAAAGTTAGTCATCACGGGACGCCCGGTGCATCTGAAACATTTTATTGAAATTTCGATTTCCTTAAAAGCCACTAGAGAAATGTACTAACAGTTTCATAAATAAAATTCAATTAAATTTCTTATTACTCTTCGTTTAATAATTATTATTACATTACTCCATAGAAGCAATGAAATGTATGCAGTATGTGCGAACATATACAGAGGGGCAGAGAGCGGTGGGGTTGAGCGAGCGTAACGCCATAAGACAGCGTCATGCCACGATTTTGCTGCAAAGGCGCGCCAAGATGTTTCACATTAAAACTAAATTAAAGAAACTCCTCCTCAAGACTTTAAGTTTGGTTTAGGTTACCTCCAATAATGCTAATTTCGGTAGTCTTCCCTTAGCCGAAAAAAAATTACGGGTTATCCATATCTTTCCAATCGCTTACAATAATGTCTTATTAAAACTTATATTAGTTATAAAATATACTCAAACAAATTTTATTATTTCGTAAACATTTCAACGCCTTATAGTCACTTCTGACACTTGCCGGCCGGCAGCTCATCAAAACAACCTACCAGCCTAACCAACCTAACCAACCTACCAACCTATTCAACCTACCAACCAAACCAAACCTTTTTAATAATAAAATAATATGCTCCAAACCCTAAGAAATTATGACCCTCTTACGCAACCGCTTGTGACTCGTTTGCAGCGACTAGCGACTTTTAGGATTTTCGCTTTTGCCAGACTGTAAGGTACCCTAATTTTTATTTAATTTTCATTTTAATTTCTGAACATAATTAAAGTTAAATATTCAGTTTCACTTACGTATTGAGAGAAGTGGCATGGGGTGTACAACCTAGGACGGTAATGAGCAATATTTTCTCTGTGTAGACGTTGTGGGTCTGGAAACGGTTCCAGAGGAAGTTGAAATCAGCCTCGGTGCCGTCGCGGAGGGCGTTGCAGTAAACCCAGTTGCGGCTGTTGACTGGTACCCTGAATAAAACGAAATAGTCAAAATACACGTCGTTTTTTGCGATAAAATTAATTAAAATTCAATTTTTTTATTTTTCCATATCCAAAGGGTAAAATGGGGGTCCCGTTTTACCCTTTGGATACGGATATTATTAAGACTACGCTGTTCGTCTGTCTGTCTTTCTGTCCGTCTATCACCAGGCTATATCCCATGAACCGTGATAGTTAGTCTGTTGAAATTTTCACAGATGATGTATTTCTGTTGCCGTTATAACAACAAATTCTAAAAAACATCATAAAAATAATATTTAAGGGGCTTCCAGGCATAGAACAAACGTGATTACATAGATAATGGTACGGAACCCTTCGTGCGCGAGTTGCTTTGTCTCTCTCTTTGTCGGTTTTTTTTTAAGTAATTTAAACAGAATATGACTGGCGTGAAATAGAGCTATCATACAGATATACTAGAGTGTATGCCTTTTTTCATAATATTCACTGCGTATTTTGCTATCCCAGATTTATTTTTTCAAATTATTTTATATACCAAATTAATTATATTTATAGAAACCACTAAAAAGAAGTCAAAACTGGTGTGATCACATTTTGACATCTTTGTCTTCACGAGATTTTGTACTTACAAAAGGCACTCTTAATCCAGAAAAAAATAAATCGATACAAATATCAATTATTTTTCATATAAATTTTATTTTTTATATGACAAAACGAGTCTATACTTACTCTACGCTATTATTGACGAGTGCGCGGAACTGTTGGGTGGCGGCAGTCCTGCACTCCTGCACGTTCATTGTGCACAACACAGGAGCGAGCTGGTAGCGCAGGTAGGATCGCATGAACGTTTCATTCGCTGGAGGGTAGTATGTCAGACCCCTAATCGCTGTAGCTGACCATCTGACCATTAGAGCCTGCCAAATACGATGATAATGTATAAATATTCCTAGTAGATTTAATAAAAGACGAAAGATGGAAGGGGCTAGCCCCCCATAGAAAATAAAAGAAGAAAAGGTAGACCACATCTAAGGTGGTGCGATGACACAGTTCTAATAGCCGTGAAATGCTGGACAAGACGGACGACTGACAGAAACACATGGAGTACTCTGGAGTAGGCTTTAAACCGCTCTAGGCGTTTCTTTAAATGGAAGAAGATTACTAATAAGATTTGCATACATTTCAGTACACTTACCACACCAACTAATTCTACTTATAAAAATTTGAACAAAATTTGTAATAATAGTAAATATAATATATCTGTATATTGCTAAAATATCAATCTCATATAATATGTTCCTGTGAAACAAAAGCAATCTTTATCCTTATCTTTACACACACACACACACACACACACACACACACACACACACATCGGCACATCTTTTGGGTCGATATACGTCCTGGAACTGCGACCAAAACGGTGATAGACAATTACCGCATCTGCAACTATTGCAGAAATACGCCGATTCGATACTGACAGTTGAAGTTGATTTTTATTCTAAAGGTGCATGTTATTAGAATAGATGACAAGTATTACTCGTGAAGGCTTGATAACTATGATTTAACAAACGAAATCAAACCTCTGTTAGAGCGAGCAATGGTGTCCCGGTAAATCTGTTCCTTATCCAAGAGAATCCAGTGAGCGCGGCCACCCACGGAGTGTATTCTGTCTCGTTCTCTAAGAACGATAGAATGTTGAAGGCCTGGGTGTAGTTCATGAGCCCGGAACGAGCAAATTGGAATACATCATTGACGATCTGAAAACAAATTTACTTACAATATTGACGCAAAATTAAAACTTTTAAAAGTAAATGTTATTTGTCATAAGCATTACTTCAATTAAGTTCATTCAAATAATAAAGGTTCTTTAAAACAATTACGAACCCATACATACCTGAGCTCTGTTATACTCGTGAATCTGAACCCTGTCTGGTCCTCTTAAAGCCAGCGTTATAAGATTCCAAGTATAATCATCGTAAAGAACTCTGTAGAAACCTACAATGTTAAGAAGGAACGCATAAAAATTAGTACAAATTGTATGACAATTAATCTATTAGATCCTTTGGTGGCATAGCATACCTGTTTGCTGTTTGTTGAATATAACCCACTCATCACCGGTGGAGTTACGATTGATGACAGTGACGGTCTTGCTGATCACATGCGTTGGCTTTGTGTCGACAAAGTTACGGTTGCTGGCAGTGGCAAAAGTGATGGGTATGATCCAGTTCGTGTTGACTGAAGAAAAGCCAGTGTTTATGTTGAAACGGCGCTGAAAAATGAATATGTAATTGAAAAAACGAAATTATACAAAAAACATTAACAACACAGTGTAAACAGATTTAATGAACTATTTAAACATGACTCCCAAGACATCTAAAACAAGAAATAGTTTAAAAAACCAAAATATCCAACTGATTGTGTGATTATTTTAACGAACAAAGGATTTAATGATTTCTTCATAAAAACAATTCTAATACCTGAATGATTGTCATATCCCCGGTCTGATGATTGACGTTCACGAGCAATACTGGGTGACCAGGTTGTTCAGTCCAGCTTTCGTAGTATTCAATGAAGTTGAAGTCAAATCCATAGGCGGCTAATGAACCGGATGATATCCCTACAGATTCCAAGTTTCGGAACAAGTGTATTGGGAGAGCTGTCGTATAGGCCCTGCGTTAAAGAAAAAACAATTTCTTAGATTTTTTTTTGTTCTAAGAACGTAACAAAAGCTACATGGAAAAGATATTTGTGCAAAGACTAACCTCTCTACCAAATAATTCCGAAGCCCCTGTCTATGGACGTCAAAACCAAGTAAATGTTCAGTCATTCTGATAACTGCGGCGCCTTTGTTGTAGGAGATTGTTGAAAACATTGTCCTGACCGCAGTTGCGCTTCCGATTCCAGGAGTCGTTAGCGGATGAGGGTTGTCTCCGGCGTCGAAGAGCAGCGACGTGTGCACTTGCTCAGTGATAAATCTAGTTCCTAAGCCCATGTAATCTTCAACCTGGAAAAAAAATCTCATTCAAAACCAACATGATCTAGGCTGCCACATACATTTGTCAAATCTTACAAATATTACGTACCCAGTCAGTAAGGAAATATTGGTAGTACCTAGCGAAGCCTTCGTTGAGCCAGAGCACTCCCCACCAATCGCAAGTTACCAAGTTACCGAACCACATGTGAGCGATCTCATGGGAGAGGATGTAGGCGATCAATTGCTTGTAGTAGTCATTGGTGTGAGCGGGATCATACATCAAGTAAGCCTCTCTGTTACAATAAACATTGAAGTATATCAGAATTATCCAAAAAGACATTTTCAGTCAGACATTTTCAACTTTACTAACCTGTAAGTAAGCAACCCCCAATTCTCCATAGCACCCGCCGAGAAATCTGGTATAGATGCTTGTGTCATTTTAAGGTAAGGACTCAATGTCCTAAAGTCCATTGCAGTGTGGTTATTCATCTCAGCTAGCAATTCTTGACCAACATCAAATGCGTATTGACCCTGGTTAGTTTCAATTGCGCCTTGTCTTGCGATTACTTCATATGTAAGATTTCCATTCTCTAACACCGACATGGAGTGGTATTCGGCAACGATTAAAGCTATCAGGTAGGTGGACATAACTGGAGTTTGGTAGTAAATATCATCTTGATATAACCTACGAAGAAAAGCAAAAATTATTTTAAGCAAATTAGCCAATTGCCTTGTTTATTGTTGTCTTGCTTGTTTCCTGATTAATGTCACATGAATAACATTTGAAAATGGTAGGTTACAAATATGGTATTCATCGCTGTCTAAGCAGTATCAAATTGAATGTTACTTCGTTACTTACGCGTTTGCACTATTGACAGTCTGTCTAATCCTAGTGCAGGACCAACTCCTGTGGGTCACGGGGCGTCTGATCGTTATATCGAAAGTGGCCTTGAAACTCGGCTCGTCATAGCACGGGAATGCGAAACGGGCTGCAGTAGCTTGGAACTGTGTCGTTGCCATCCACCTATAACAACATTCATGTTATAATGTATTGTTTGAAGTGTAATTTATTCCTATTGCATAAGTAAAAATTTGATCATTACCTTATTGGATCCGTATTATTGTTCCTGAACCAACTCCTGTATATTCCGTACATGTCGTTTCTCAACGGTGCTCCGAAGGATACAGATAATGTATATCTCACCGGATTTGTTGGGTTGTACTGCAGTACGTTGTTGGTCAGCCTGATTCGTAGGAAGTGGTACTGCGCCTCGAACGAGTAAGTGCTGGGCAACACCGCGTTGTTCAGCCTCACCACCAAAGACGAGATGGTCAAATCATGGGCGTGAATAACAATTTCATTTACATTCGCTTGATTTGCCACGAACGTGATATCAACCGTACCCTCGAATACTAGGTTTGTGATATCCACGATCCATAATACTCTGTAGTTTTCGGGTCTCGTGGTATTCGGAAGTCTGTAAGCGCTGGGATCGACATTTCGCTCGGCGAGGGCTACTTCGTTTGAAAAGGCGTCAACATTCTCAAATATTTCACCTTGTAACCTTTCATCGCCGAATATCGTCGATCTTGTTTTTGGAGGCGATTGAGGAATAGCGTGAACCACGAGGCAAGATGCCAACAGAACAAATAGTTTTAGTGACGCCATCTACAATGATAAAGTTCTAAATAAAAAACCATAGCAAGAACAAACTCATTGGCCGATTTCAGTCTGGATTGGACTTTACATGTCGTCAAAGTAATTTGTTTTAGAAACATGCACGAAAACTACACGTTTTAAGGAAGTTCTGATAGAGCAGCTTATCGTCACTGACAAATCAGCTTTGTCGGTGTATGTCCGCTAGACGGGCTGAACAAATATTACAGTGATCTATCACCCACGTCAAGAACATAAGCACGAATGGACTGGCTCGACCGGTGAAATACCACGACCTCACAGATGACAGGCGTGAAGTAGAAGTATTCTGCGTTTTCATGCGTCTGATGAGTGTGGTGCCGGAGGCCTAATCCTAGTTTTTCCCCTTTCCTATACTTTTCCAATAAGGACATCCTTTCCTTATTGGAAGGGCAAGATGATTTAATGCGGAAGAGATGAATTTTACTCCAGATATTATATTATAGCCAATTCTAAAAAGAGTTAATTAATTTAATTTACGCTGCGACTACATTTTGGAAAATTAATCTGTATTGCTTTTAAGTCTGTAGTTTTAATAGTCAAATTACTTCACTAATAAGTTCATTTTCCGCTGCAATTTCTTAAACTGTGGGTGATAGATGGCGCTGATATAATAACAATCTTAATCAAAATTTAGTTCTACCTACAAGAGTTTTCAAAATTGACGAATCGCAGAAAATCTTGTAGAATTACTTAGATATTATCTTAGCTCATAACAATTTTAATTAAAGAATCTAACAATACATTAAATTAAATTTATCAAAGAAGAATTAACCAAGTATTGAAAAGTATGCGGTACATATTAGGTACATACTGAAGTTGTTCGTCATATCGTGTTTTATCTGTGATAATACTAATCATTGCGCGTTACCTACAATTACTTACTCATATTAACAGCGACCTTGGAATCTAACATAAAACAATAAAAGACTCATTAAATAATTGATGATTATTATAAAAATGGTAATTTTCTACAATGTCGGTTTTATTAGCTTTACGGGTACTATGTAAAGGATTTTTATCGTAATTTTTATGAACTTGTTTCCGAGACATCCTAATGAGTATAAATTTGCGGTCGAATCAAAGATCGATGAAAAAACATTTTCATAACTCTGTCTTAGTCCTGACCAAGATCACCAAGATTTAAAAATCATTTCATTTTAAAATTGAGAAAAACGCCCTCTTGTTAAAAATTGAAATAACAATACGAAAATTTATCTAACAGTGGATTTACACTGCCGAAAACATTCACATAATACATATCGTGATGCCAGATTTTTCGAGAGAAAGATAGAGAGAAACCTTGTATCGCGACACTATTTCACGCCAGTGGAAACCCACCTTATCTACAGAGAAAACACCAAGTGTGTCTCGCCTGAAACTTTAGCTTTACTTAGGATCGAACGGTAGCTTAAAATTAATAAAAATAAACTGGCTCGCGAGGTTGTGTTTTTAACACATTTTACCTATGTACTTGTCTATGTGCCTATCGGGAATCTTTCGACGTAACGTGCACCGCTCAAAAAATATCCTATTTAAATGATAAGCAACAGCTTCACTTAAGTACATTTATATTAAACTAATTTGGCATATATTATCGCGTTAATTTAAGGGTTTTGTTCCCGAATTCGTGAGGCTATTGCTGGCTGGGAAGAAACTTGAGGGTGAAGCGAAAGTGTTGTACTAACCACAGAGTAGCATTTAATGCTCAACTTTTATTTTTTTTCAAATATACAATTTAAAAAATAACATAATGACATGAAAAACGTTTTGTATTGGTGCTTTTGAATATTTAAAATTAAATAAAAATAATTATTATTTTAATCCAATCAACAAGCTTTAGCATATAATCATTGTCCAGGAGTACAACATGCTAGTTAAGACAGATATAATCAAGGTCAGCACTCTTAAAACAACATTCTTTAGACGGCTTCAAATGATTTCAAAGACATGGACATGTGCCATTTGGACAACTTAAATTGCTATTATATACATTTAGTTCAGTACCTATATAATATATTATTGTAAGAATAGCTTCTATGTAGTTATATATCAGTTTTAACAACCACAACTTAATTTTACCTTTATATACATAGTCTCGCCTTATGTAGCATTTTTTAAATTTAGTTCTATAGTCCTAAGACACGCGTAAATTGATAATTAACCCTCGCTAAAGGATATCTTAAATTTTTGCTTTTCTAGAAATATACTTAGCGTATCGATTAAAAAAAAATGAACTCAAACCTATCATTAATTCTTATCATGTTTGAGACCATAGATGATCTAAATTGTATTATAAGAAAGCTGTACTTACTGTCTGGCTTTGAGACGGCAACTAGCAAGCGGGACCGTCTTCCCGTCACTGGATTAATATAATCAAGTTTTATTTGAATTATACTAACTTATTAATACACAATAATCGCGCGGATATCTATTGAATCGATACAGTTATCGGTTTTTCGGTACATTTATCTGTATACGATAACGTTAAGACTGACTAATTCTTTTATCAAACAACTTAGACGAAATATGACAACGACGTTTACCTACTTTTATAATTAGCAAGCTGAGCCTCACGATTGCCCAGCCTAAACGTAGCCCTATTTAATGTGATTAATCATATAAATCTTAGGTCGACTTACATTGGATAATAAGTAGTATTTCTGTGGAACGGTCTGTCCTCGGCGGTATTTCCAAACCAGTACGACTTAGGGTCCTTCAACCTTTGAAGTCAGTGCCAAGACAAATATAATTACTATTATATTTGTCTTGGTACTACTGTACCTACACTCGCCGCGCGTGACTTTAAGCGGGATAGCTTCGTCTAGAACATAAATATTTGTAGGTATTCATTATTACTTAATTCTATTATTAGTTTGTCCAAAACACCGACTTCAAACCTATTAATAGGTAGCACATACAAATAATACTATTTTATGAATATTAAAGGTATTAGGTTTGTGTAAGAGGTGTATTCAATTAAATCTTTATTGAGTTATTTTGTACTTTTTAGTTTTTGAAGTCGGTTTTTTTTAAACGTAGTTTTTTTTTTATTTCTTACTTTTTAGTGTCTATAATACATGAAAACAAACAGCAGTACATAGTACTAAACACATCGCTAAGCCTAGCCCTCTACTGCGCGGCTTTTGAAATCACTTGCGCGTAGTTTTTACTTACTTTGTGGTTTAATCTCTTGATATCTTCTAAACTATTGGGCAGAATGATATAGTTCAAAGGGCAGTTATAATCTACATTAAATTATCTTCATAATTAACACATTTAAATGGATAAGGATTCATACCGAACACGAATAATAGCGTAGTAAATGGCGTATGCGTTTTAATTAATGTTTCCTAAGAAAAAAACGGTTATTGTGAGACAACCATACAAGATAGATACATGTCATCGCGGATTTTTATTTAGCTAATTTAAAGGGCTACAAATATTTCATACACCATTTACTGTAAGTCCTATAGTTTTGCCTACGTAAGCCAAGAAAGTAAAACTCAGCGTTGTCATATTATGCATTATTAAGAATAACTCAAAAACTACTGGTCGGATGATAACATGAATTATTTTTGGAAGCACTTATTAATATCATTCATCTGTTATCATTTGTATCTATTTTCTCCCATCACGTAATTAATCTATTACACCGATCAATTAATTACCTTAATCATTATTAGTAACCAGGTCTGGTCAGAAGTTCTATCAAAATCTTTTTTTTTAATTGGCGAATACTGGCCAAATATTCGTCGACTAATTTTAAAAATGGAACGTTTGCGCTTTCTCAATATAAAAAAGAAATTAATTTCACTCATGACCAAATATATAGTGGTTGAAGAAAGAAGACGCGTTCAACGTGACTCTATCTGTGGTTACGCGCCAACAGAGATTTTCAATATTCTGCAAAATTTGAACATAACACTACGGTTTATTTATCGCACTGTCAAATGATACAATGAAGATTCTAGCTTCGAAGATCGTAAAGTAAAGGCGGGAATCCAACGAAATCCTGTTCGTAAACAAAAAATCTTAGCTCTTCAAATGGAGATAAGAATAAATACGGTATAAAGAGTGTTAAATGAAGACCTGGGCGATTAAGCTTGAAAGATCCCGGGTTTTGTTATGGCGGTACGCGGGATAAAAATACCGGCAGAAATAAATATGAATGTGGTGCGGGCTGCCATCGATGACTGGCCGCGTAGATTAAGGGCATGTATTCAAAATGGGGGAGGGCATTTCGAATTTAAAAAAATGTATTCTATTTGACCACCCGGCAATTTTGACTAAGTGGATACAATGCCATAGGTCGCAAAATGTTCATAAAAAATCCATAAAAGGGTGTCAAACGTATAAAAAAAAACTAATTATAAGAAAATACTATTAAAATTTATCGTAGTTCTAACCTTCCGAGGTCCGCCGGTTGCTGACCGCTCTTATAGCGGAGTGATATCATCCATCATACCGTAGTTACAATTCCAGCAAAGACTATAACTTACAAACTACATTTTTTAATGAGAGTTTTCCATACTAGCTGTTGGCCGCGGATTCGCATCCTTGGTTTTTTTTTCGGGATAAAAAGTTTCCTTTTCTGTACCTCTAACAATATGTGTGCAAATTTTCATGATGATTTTTTTTTATGTTTAAGCCCCTTAGGCCTCCGCGCTGGATCCGCTAATGGTAAGCATCCTGCGATGATAGAACGAGATGCGATCATCAGGCGACTTATACGGTGAGCTGCCACGACCTCACAGAAGACAGGCGTGAAGTAGAAGTATTATGCGTTTCGTCTAATGAGTGAGATGCCGGAGTCCTAATCCTAGTTTTCCCTCTTCCTATCCTTTTCTTAAATGGAAAGGAATAAGATTTGACAAGGGAGGGAATGGATGGGAAAAGGAAATATCCTTTTACTGTCTATCTCCTCCTCTGCCATCGCTTGCTTGTTGCAGATGCCTATGGGTAACGACCACTTGATATCTGGTTAACATCTTGCTCGTTTACAACCTACTTCTATAAAACATGGTAGGAGATAAATAAAGCGTTTGAAAATCCATATTGAAATATAAAAGACTAGATATACTATCTAAAAAGACAATTAAATAATATAAACTTGTTTTATCTTTAATATTTGATTGATATACAAATCCTTATCATCAATAAATTTAAGTATTCTTAATTATTCTAATTTAATTTATAATTGAAAGGTTATGTACATTTATTACATCTTTTTGTTTTCCACATACACCTAAAACTGTTAGCTGTCTTAAACCATCGCAGTATTGTATTCACGAAATGGATTAGTCAATCAGAATGTAAACTTGAATTTCTAGTCGATTTTAAGTCGATAGAGATATTAATAAGGTATTCCCAAATCATACTAAAGAAGGGCGATATAAGGAGTACTTGTAACTACGAGCTTGTATGTGTAGATGTATGAATGTAGAAGAAGCGAGAGATGTGTGCCAAGATCGCGCCAAACGGAAATCCATAATTTCTGCCTACCCCTCTGGGCGTGAGCGTACAAGTAAACAATACAAGAGCGTACTCCTTCATCAAAGGCCGGCAGCTCCTTACAGTTCCTTTAATTTTGTAGATGTTGATGGGCGACTATCAGTTAATACTAGGCGATGGCTGGTTTGTCTCTCACTCCTATAAAAAGTTCCCAAGTAATGGAAGATAGATTTTACAAAACTTACCCATCTACTTAAATGGCATAATATACGATATTTAATAAAACAATCCATTTACTTATATAGTTTATTTCACAAAATTTACGTTAAGCTTTACCGATAAACAGGGAAATGACATGGGCTTTACACAATATTTATTACGATATTATTAAACAGTAAAAAAATATTTAAATTTGAAATACTAATATTGTTTAATCAAATAATAAGTATACAATTTTAGATTTGTATGTATACAATCAATTAATATTTGATTATAGATGACACCGATTAAATATTTTGAAACCATATTAATGTTTTAGGCACAACACGGCCATGGGTTAACCATTTGTAACACTAACTCCGGTGGAGAGTGGTTACAAATAAATTAAATACACTAACTTTGACCGTCGTGTCGCGAAAGCGCATTTTATTTAAATATTTTTTAAGTCAAATAAATATTTTAAAAAATGTATATAATTTTTGACTTAACATTGATAGAGTAATATGGTAAACATACACGACTAATTACCAAGAGATTATAATGTTGAAATATGATGAGATTACTTTATTAAATAAAAAACAAGTATAGATTGAGAAGGAAGGAATATTGTTATATTATTATTATATCTACCTAATGTTGACCAGATATAAAATATTTCGAAACGAAATAATATTTGCAAAATGCAATAGTTGATTTAAGTAATATTTTAGGTTATTATAACGGGTTTATTACTAAAGTGTTAGTAATAAACCCGTCATTAGTTAACATTTTTCGTCAATTATTTTATGACCATGATAACACAGAGTATTGACAAATTATATAATATATCTAGAATTTAAGAAATAGGTAATACAAATAAATATAGTTATTTTATTAATTAAGCAAATTTTTGCTCATATAAAAATATTTTAATAGCCTACTTAAATATATAATCAAATATTAGATATATTTAATTAAAACAAATACTTTAAAAAATAAATTAAGCTAATTCGAAAACTTCTTACATATAACTTAATTACATTCAATTGGTGTTATTTAAGAATGTTATATTGAATATTACCGTGGGTTTACACTGCTACTGAAAACATTCACAAAAACATATTGTCATCTCAGTTTTTTCAGAGAAAAAGGTAGAGAGGAAGCTTGTATCGCCAACACGTTTTACGCCAGTGGAAACCCACGTTCATCAAATTTCTTATTAAACCTATTGAGAAATGTAGGATATTTTGACTTATACCTTAAGAACACTTTTATATACTTTTTAGAGAATTTCCCTAAATTTTATTAACGATATTGAATTAATTATTTGTTGTCTGAATAAAACACTTATTGTACAATTAATTTACAAGTACAAAGCTTTAATAATATTATGACAATCTACAACATGATTGATGTTATCTTAACAAATTGCCGCTGTTATTCTAATTATATACTGAAATGATTATTGACAACAAAGAATTAAGTTTTCATGTATACATAGTGAAAGCATATAAACATCATTTTTGAAGTGAAAAATTCTTTAACTGCGTTAAGTAATTTTTGTTAGGGAAAAAATTATGGGGTCCGTGTCACGGTTTTCGGTTGACATTGACAACTCAACTCATATGCTAATAATCAACAAAAATTAACCCTTTTATCTTACCAATAAAATTCAAAATTGAATATAAGAAGAAATTGATCCATAAAAAATATGAAAAATGTTTAATTTCTTTTTTATAATTGTGAATCCTCAAAGCATTCAAGTTAACTTATCTAATCAAGCAATTTATTATGTACTTTACAGTTCGGATATAAAGTTGATATTACTTTGATAGGTTTTTTTAATGAACACAAGACGGAAAATATTTTTGAACTATTGTGGTCTTTCCACTGTTTTGAGCTTCCACTTCTGTCGGTAGTCCCTTATTTTTTTTATAAACAAAGAAGTAGTCATCAAAATCTAATATTTTTATCATTTCCCAATGTATCACCACTGGTTATTACATATATCATTTTTTGTATTCGTTAAAAAATCGATGGATTTATTAATTATTAACAAAAAATTGATTTTTTATAACTATTTTTTTTTATTTCAAGTAATTCAACCCTATGACGTTTTATTCTATTAGCAGTGAAAAGAATAAATTAAAATTTACAATAAATTACAAAGCTATGTATAGTTAACGGTTTAATATTAAAAATGTAAATAATAGGATACCCCGATGAAATTCTCTTGTCTCTCTCTCCAGCATTACGAAAAAGAGAAAGCCATGGCTGATAGTCATTGACCAAGAGACTTAAAAGAAATTAAATTACTGATATAAGTATCAAAGCAAGCAAGAATACGTTTCACATACAAAATGTTCATAGTGTTTCATCGATCACGCGTCAACAACAGCTGGTCCAGTTTTATCCGCCTCCAACAACCAGTCGATTATGGTCTGATAGTTGCGTTGCATCCACATAACATTGGCCCCAGTCCTCTCCAACACCTGCAGGACTGGTCTGCCCAGTTCACTGCACGACTCGTTCACGAATCTCTGCAACTGTAAGAAATCATTGAA
This sequence comes from Papilio glaucus, assembly GCA_000931545.1. Taxonomy (NCBI): domain Eukaryota; kingdom Metazoa; phylum Arthropoda; class Insecta; order Lepidoptera; family Papilionidae; genus Papilio; species Papilio glaucus. The sequence goes on along the minus strand of JWHW01033176.1, from coordinate 125,015 downwards.
CTGGTAATTACGTACGTCATAAAATCATTGTAAGTTGTTATCCATTAATTACAACTTATTTTATCTTTACTCAATAAAATTATTGTACACTGCAACTGTGAGGAATCATTCATCATTAGTTGTAACTGATGGAATTTGTACTTATAAAATTATTATTGTTTCAAAATTTAAGAAATCATTAATTATGAATGACAAAAAATTTTAATTAATTCTCCTCAAAAAGCTGTTGTTAATGCAACAAATTTAATTTCTACGATTATTGTAGACTACATTTTGTTTGTCTTACCTCATCATATTCATGTACTTGATTCAATCTTCTGGTCACGACTTTAACAATCGAATTCAAAGTCGACACGGAGCCGACGCTGTAAAAACATATTTTTATATGAACATTTTATTAAATAATTAACATTAAAGATGGTCAAAGATGGATGGAATGGATCTTTTGACAAGAATTGAGAAAGGTATGTTTCCGTGTTTTGGACATGTTGAAAGGATGAATGATGAGAGAGTAACATGACAAATTTATGTTGTAAAAGTGAGTGGCAGTGTTGTAGGGGAGATCTCATAAGAACTTATATCAGATTAGTGACACGCTAAAGAAAGGTATATAAAGACCGTAACCGACGATATGTATGGATTTAGAAGAAG
>JWHW01033176.1:107770-122181 GCA_000931545.1 Papilio glaucus | reverse complement strand
GCAGGTCCGCTCGCTGCTGTGCGCGCACAACGCTCTCGCCTGCAGCCACCTGCCAGCCGAGCTCGTCCACAGCAGCGGAGACCAAGCGCAGCACGTAACGCTGCAAAATAACAAGAAGATGTAGCCCACTGCCTATCCTATCAACAATGGTAAAGTCACACAGCCGGTTTTGGTGTTTTTTTTTATAAATGGTCACCGCGGCTCATGAACATCAAATGCTTATAAAACTATACCTTGTTTCATAACAAGATGTGATGTGATTGTTTAGCTAATGTATTTTCGTAATTTGTCAAAAATTAAAAATATATATGTCCTGGAGCTTGATGGCAGCGCCACCTACAGTGAGTCTAATCCATCCTGGGACGCAGTCATTCAACAAAATCTTATAAGTTATTGTCGAGAGTGTTTTATAAAACATGTAACGCCATCTAGCGAACAACGTCTGAGAAGTAGAAGTATTAACCAACAAGCTTATCGCGGAGAGTGCAACAATACTTTTGTTAACAAAAGTCATAATGTTAATATCAGATCATCGCTATAAGAGCAAATATGGTGCATTAATGCTTATTATTCTTGTATAGGTGAGAAGAAACTGATGCCAAATTATCAGAGCCTTTTTAATTTAACATCCATGACATCTGCCTACCCTATTACCGAAATATGTCTTGATTTTATAGGGATGTAACTTAACAAGGAATTTTCATAATGATGTATAATTTCATAATAAATTTAACAACTAAAACAAATTATACAAAAATTTAACAGCCATAATCCGTATTAGTATTTATCTATAAGTATTGCAATAACCTTGTCCTTATAATACATAGATAAGATAGGACTGATGTAAAATTTATTGCGGGATATCGATAGGCGTTCATACATTTTATATTGTTGGATTTATTGCTAATAAAAATGATATCTCTTTCTTTTTATACGAGATCCTATCCGGATCGTTCCAGATTTAGCTCGCAGACCATAGTCACCATAACAACTTTAAACTGTTAAACTACAAAAATGTATAACATAATTTGACCAACTTCTCAAAAACATTTGTGATTCCTCGTAGTACGTGATCAAATTTTATAAGAAAGTAAAAAGCTTGGTTCATCCGATAGTGACCGCTACCCATAGCCATCTGCAACACGCTAATGAGTTGCAGAGACCTTTTATGGATCAAGAAGGGAGGATAAACATGAAAAGGAAATAACCTTTTCCCATCCTCTCCCCCGTCAAATCCTCTTCCTCCTCCCATTTTTTCCATATTAAAAAGGAAATGAAAGAGGAGAATTAGGCCGTTACTTTACTAGGTATTAATTAATTTATATTAATTTCGAACTGACTTAGGAATGATTAAATTTATCTCAAAACTACATCTCATGTACTTTATATATACAAACGTAAAACAGGAATTTAATCTTAACTATATCATTTATTTAATAATGTAATGAGGACAAAGGCTATTCCGTATCATAATGACAAATTTATTTCGTATCATTAACTTCCATATCGATGAGATAATACGATATCAAGGAATAAAAACGTTTTGCCTACACACTAAGTTACCTACACTTTTTATTTTATGCAACTAGCGACATCTAGTAGTAATTTAATGCAATTGTGAAAACCTAAATAATTAGTTTAAATAATCGCCCACGGCTTTAAACTTTATGTAGGCACAAAAAAAGATAAAAAAAAATATCACAAATAAATTTCAACATTGTTTGTCACCATTATTAAAGTATAAACTGCAATGATAATGTTTTATTCTACAAATAAATACCTGTGACGCCATCTAGTATCATTTTAAGGAAAGTAATATTAAAACGTAATGGCTTTCCTGAGAGTTAGGGCGTGTTCGAATCAAACCTAATGTCAGCTGCCGACCGTGAGCGTGCGTAACGTACCTTATGTTTTTTTTCCATTCATATTCAATTTTGTTTACACCGAACCGATGCTACACCCTTACGCAAGACGTAGTTACTGACCAAGAATGCAGTGCGATTTCACGTCCACACTAGAGCTCGCAATGACCTTGCTCACACTCGGCTACTACGTTTTGTGTGAACATGGCCTAACTATAGTTTTCTAAACCAACTTTTTACGAAAGCTAATCTGTAGTTCTTTAACTATTTGACGTGATCATATTTAATTTAACTTTTAAATTAACTGACCTTATATTCCAAATAATATGCTCCCTTCGACAGCATAATATCAATATAACCCAGAGCAACCAAGCCAGCCTTCCAGGGCACGTAGCTTCTCTCATGACTGAGGTAGCTGGTGATATCCAGAGCCGTTCTGTAGTCCAAATGTCCCGCCAAAGCCAGGTTCATGGCGTCATCGATGATTTGAGCTCGATTTATCGGATGTATCTCCTGGAAACGGTTCTGGTCGTTCAAAATTTTCACCAGAAGCTCCCAATTGTGTTGGTCGTAGCTTACACGATAGAATCCTGGAACATAGTGGATGACGAATTATTATAAAGTAGGAAAAAGTAAGTAAGGTCCCGAAAGTAAGAGAACAACAACATCTGTTGCACGAATTGCCCAGATCGACCGGTGAAATACCACGACCTCACAGAAGAAATGCGTGAAGTAGAAGTACTCTGCGTTTCGTCTGATGAGTGAGGTGACAGAGGCCTAATTGCAGTCCTTTACCTCCCATCCTTTCCTAGTAAGGATAGGATACGAAGGTGAAGAGGATTGAACGGGGAAGGGATGAATGGGGAAAATGGAGTATTTTTTCCCTCCTCTGTCCATTATAAGTAGGCAACGCATCTGCGACTGATTTGCTTGTTGCGAATGCCTATGGGTAGCGGTCTCTTAATATCAGAAGACCCGCTTGTTGCAAAAACTTTTTTTTGAACATTTTAAGAATACATGAGAATACGGGGAATAGGTGTACGGAGTTTACAGTAGGGAGATAATTAAATAAGGCGATATGTGTATGTATATGTTCTCTCCTTATAGACTCCGAAACGGTTCCATTTCGATGATATTTACAGGGAATTTTCTGATTGGCTGGCCCAGCGGGAACACCTGTGAAGTTTGCTACCCATCGGATCAACATAAATAGGCGAATCAAAAGTAATTTATTTAAAAGTACGAAAAAAAATCGAATACAACTCGAATCAAAAACCAATATAAGTTTTTTGACGATAACTGGAACAAAGCCTTTTAATATTTAATCTATTTATTCATTACTAGTTGTGCCCCGCGGTTTCATCCGCCCTGCAATTTTACTTACACGAAATGATATTACCTACTCAATAGTTATATATATAATAGTACTCTATTATATAGCATTTTTATCGAATAAATGGTTCTTTAAATTGATATAACTTTTTTATTTATAAACCGATGGAGATAAAACAAACACTAAATGTTAAGTGAAGCTTACCACAATACACTAGAGAAAACCGCCACCAAAATCGGTTAAGCCGTTTCTGAGATAAGCGGTAACAAACGCACAGACAAACAGACAAAAATTCTAATAATCATTGTTTCGGGTTTTATTACGTTTATGAAGGCCCCCAATAATAGTTTTTCTCAAATATTTTCCATGTACAGACAGCGATCAGTTACATTTTTATTATATGTATTGGTTATTTTATTATATTAATGCTCAAATATTTTATTGTTCTAAATGTTTATTATGAAAAGATAAAATTGTTTTATTGTCATATCCTGTGTGCAATAGTTAGGAGGTAACAAAATAATAGCAAACCTGTTTGCTGTATGTTGGCAATGAACCAGTCATCAGGGCTGACGCTGATGTTCTTCACCGTAATGGACCTCTCCCCTCTCAGCCACAGCTTCGGTCGCGTCGATTCGAAGTCCCTCTCGGCCGCGGTGGTGTACGACACCGGTATCCACCAGACGGGAGACTTCTGATCTTCCGTCGTGATATTGACGAGGGCAAATCTTTCCTATATTCATTTTAAATGATTAGTAGAACTACTAGCAAATTACTAAAACAGGGTATTTTTCTTAAGTTTTATCTTAAGTCGAATTTCACTTTTATTCTCCTCTTATTTAGCAGTAAAATCCAAGGCCCAACATTTTGCGCTGTTTATATTTTCAGCACTAAAAACAATACCAGTAACAAACCTGTTTAAACTGGATAACGCCAGTTTTGTAATCTCTAGTGACGGTGAGTACAGGAAATCCAGTCTGTAGAGTCCAAGAGTCCATAACAACGGCGACATCAGCGTCGAACTCTTTCATCTCCCGCGCGGCGTTGGTGAGCGCCCCCCACAGGTCGCGTTGCTCCGCGTCGCAGAACTTCCTCGCGTTCAGGTAGGCAGTGATGCCCGCGTTGAACACAGAGTCCGTTAGGAAGTGATTCATCATACGAAGGATCGCCGATCCTGGTGATAAAATTGACTAAATAAAATAATACTAACTAAAATTATAAATGCGAATGTTAGTTTGTTGCGCTTTACCTCCTTAACAACTAAACAGATCACCATAAAATTATGCACAGATATTGTCAGGGGTATAAAACATGGGGTACCTTTTATCCCGAAAATAAAACCAGAGGTGCATATAACCTTCATTAACAATATCGGTTGCCATAGTCATCTTTCATTTAAAAAAAAAACAACTTATTGACACATGATGCCTACTTCTTACTTACTAACTTTGACTTAAGTTATTATACATTGGATCAAGTTACAAACATTTCCAGAAAATGAGGTGCGTGCGTTGGAAGGCGCGGGCAACAGCTAATGAAATAAAATGACCTGGATATGATCTTAAAGTGAGGTCACAACAACACTCGACTTGGGATTTCTGACGATAGAAGAATAGTGAAGTGTATTCTATGCTTCTGCGTTTCGTATGATAAGTACCGGAAGAAACCCTTTCCCCTCTCCTCCTTTCTTTATACTTATCTACTCTCTTGCTCCTTCTATCATAAAGGCTGAAGTCTATAGACATCATATAACAATCACGAATGTGTTTCAACATCGCAGTTCAATAATAAAGGTAATCAAAAACAAAAGAAAAACATATTCCTAATTTGTTGAGTTCTAATTAAAGAATAAAACAAATAAAGAGGTTGAACTGAGCACCATTACAACAGATAAATAAATCAATACATCCATTTGATTTTGAATCCCTTGGTAATCGGATCCACGTGAATCCGCCACGGATTTGATTTCTACCACAGGATATAGTTTGTACGGCTTTCCAGTATCCATATCCAATTGTAGATTTGTGTGTACACTTGTTACTTTGTGGCTTATCTTTTACTGGATTAAAAAACTACCACTTGAGCCGATCTTATTTCATAAACCGAATACAGTTTTAGGCAAATTCTTATTCCCCTTATTTGTAAGACTTAGTAAATTAAAGTTGTTTTTTTAATTGTTAAAAGTACAATTTTCGTACTTCAAAAAGTAAATAGCAGTACAATCAGTTTACGTTGTAAAATTAATAGTTAAAAGAAAAAGAGGAAACTTTGCAGATTTCACCTTTTCCGTAAGATATTTTATCGAAAATAGCGCCTATCTCCTCCGGGTTCCCGACCTCGACTGATATCTGGTGCGAAGTGGTGAGGGCGTCGAGCTTGAACACGCTCTGGACTTCATTCAACACGAATACTTCCATCAGCTTCCATGTCTTTTCCACCTACAACAAAATTGTCCTTCTATTAAGGCATGGCATGTTCACAAGGGGCACCCTTGTGTGATATGAGTATGATACAGGCGATGATATGCGTGCATATGACAATAGTTATTCAAAAACAGTTCAGCTCATCTCAAAAAGATCATTATTTACTAGCTACCCGCCGTGCAATGTATTTTACCGACACCTGTCCAGCCTAAGCTGAACCCTATTTAATATGATTGATGATATAGATCTCGGGGCAACAAACTTTTAGCCCTCGCCTACGAAATCTTTGGTATGTACGCAAAATATAGCCATTCAGACCCACTCCTCATCAGATCCTGATACCCGACTGCCAGGAGACCTGCTGTACCCTCCTCGGTTTAATCAACATCATTTTGAAACTATCTAAGCAAAAGAAATGGTTTCAAATTTTTACCTTTCGATGTAAAATAAAAACACTTTCAAACGAATTCCTCGATTACTCAGTCATACTCACCGCATCTACGGCAACGTACTCCACGTAGCTTGCGAAGCCCTCGTTGAGCCAAATGTCGGACCACCAGGCCGGCGTCACCAGGTTGCCGAACCACTGGTGCGCGATCTCGTGCGCCACCACCGAAGCCACCCGAGCCTTGGCCGTCGTCGGAGATACACCCTCGTCGTAAAGCATTGCTATTTCCCTGTCGAAAAATATATTTTAAATAAACCTACAAGTACTACCTGAGTAATGTATGTTATTTGCAATAATTATAATGGCTAAAATGTAATGTTTTAATACAAAAAATTATAAATTTTTTTAAGGAAAAACGGGTGGTTCCGTAATTCCATGCTATCCTTTTAACACCATATGACAGGTGTGAATGTTGCTGTCACTGTACTGTCTTTGAACCCGTTTTAGCGTTGATTTTGTAAGCTTATAAGATATCTATAGTAAAAAAGTAAGTTTATTCGTTGTTATAAGTTTCCACATTACACATTACAAATTTAAATTTAAAACTAACAAACGATTGGGCCAGCGCTCAGCATAGGCTGTGGGGTCCACAACACTGATTTTCAGCGCCGCCCTATCGGTAACGCACGCACATATTAATCCGTACAATTAAAAAAAATGTAACAGGCACAAAGAGATACACAAACACAAGGCAGAGACACGACGAGCTGGCGGTGAGTATATATCTACCTAACGTCTCCCTGCATTTCACCACCTGATTACTTTTTGAGAATTTTTGCCACAAAATATTACAACGCCTCTACGACTGGTGCGATGACGTTTGTTTTTGGTCGCTTAAAAGCCAACATTTATATTGATTTAATTGAGAAAGGTATGCTTCGGTGGTTCGGGCATGTTGAAAGGATGAATGAAGAGAGAATAACGAAACAAATTTATATAGCAAAAGTGAGTGGCAGTGTTGGTAGAGGACGCCCTAGGAGAACTTAAATCGATCAGATTAGTGGCTTACTAAAAAAAGGCGATATAAAGAAGCACCCTAACCGACGAGCAGGTATGCGTAAATGTATGAAGGTAGCAGCGAGAGAGATATGCCAGGATCGTGCCAAACGGAAATCCATGATCTCTACCTACCCCTCTGGGTTACGGGCATGAGCGCCTATTTATTTATTTAAATGAACTTGAAACCCGCCTCAGTAAACCGTCAAAGTGAACAATAGAAGCAATTGGCGGGTGACACGGAGAGTGTTAATCGATCAGTAGCGGTGTTGTCGTGTAATGCTTCATTAAACTGCCCACACAGCACATTTATCTTCCCTCCCAAATACAGTTTGGATTTTCTACAACAGTTAATTTCGCGCACAATCGAAATTGCATGCTACACTTAAATAGGGCGACGTATTGATTTAATGTTGTACATATTTATTACGCTTTTGTTTATGTAAAATAAGATTATTATAATACGTATTACTAGTAGGTTAAAATATACCTAACATGTACGTATATCTTATATATGAAGCCAAAAATTCCTAACAAGGATAACAACAGAACCATTAACCTAACATAGATACCCTAACAGAACCATTAACCTAACATAAATAACATAACAGAACCTTTAACCTAACATAGATAACCTAACAGAATCTTGAACCTAACATAACAGAACCTTTAACCTAATATATATAACGTAACAGAACTTTTAACCGTTATAGACACCTCTCTTACATAAAGACTGTCTAGGCACCCATAACGCTTACCCATCTACAGTCTTCTTCGAAATCGTAACTTTTGTCCGGTTTCTGATAAAATGTCTAGCGTGAGAGAGGAAATACTATTAAAACCTGCCATATTAGTTACTACGTCTGTACTAACGTTTATTGATATAAAAATCTTGATAAATAATGAAATGGCGTCTTAGTTAGCGTTGGCTTACTTTAAATGGGTATACAATAACAGCAGAAATACTATACTGTACATTTATCTAAGTTGACCTCCATGAAAAACGCTATTTTGGCCTTTATTGCGTTATAAAGCACTAAACCATGTTACCTTTGACACAAAAGTATCGTGACTCGCTCCTCAATATTCCTATCACGTGGCGTAACCGAATTTAAATTACGAAACGATTGGCAAAGACCGAAAATTCAAATAAGGCGAATACTTACAAGTCCCAGTGACTCGGTGACACGAATAAATGCTTTAGATTCGACTGTACAATGTCCTTCTATTTCTTGTATACATGAAACAGTAATAACTAAATAGTTCAAATGCGATAAAAAGTTTACTTCTACTACGAAACTAATTAACTACTTTACGATTGTTTGTTTGTTCCGAATAAACTCAAAAACTACTGGACCGATTATAAACATTCTTTCACAAATAGAAAGTTCTTCTAACGGCGAGTATATAGTACATATATAAAATATTATAAAGGAAAACGATTCAATTATTTGTCCCTGATAAACTCAAAAACTACTGGACCGATTTCAACCGATTGGACCGATTTACAAATAGAAAGCTCTTCATATTTTTTTCTAATGCTAATTCATATCAGCGAGTATATAGTACATATAATATTAAAAAATTGGCATCGTACCTGAATGTTAGCAGTCCCCAATTTTCCATAGCACCTGCTTTAAAGTCTGGCAACGCCATCATATCAATTTTAGGTAACGGAAAATCTATTTTATAGTATTCCTCTAGGAACTTCAAGATCTTCGGTCCAATATCCAAGGCGTAGGCGGCAGAGGGCAGTGCTTCCTTCCTAGCCCACACGGAGAAGTTGTGGTCACTCATGTTGCCGAAGTCAGTCACAGCAAACGCGACTAAGTACGTTGACATCGGAAGAGATTCCGCGTAGTGGTCCCAAACGTAGTTCTTCAAGGATTCACTGAAATTATCAATGAGAGTTACTTTCTTCAACTTCAATATGTAATGATTAAAAAGAATAACAATTTATAATCGATTTCTTTATAGTTGATGGAAGCAAACGTGTGGCTAAGTTTGGTCCGAATACAGTGAAAACTGAACTACACTGCTGAACCTACTATCGACTATACTATCAACGAGAACCTAAGGTATATTTTATTTATCTGATCTTACTACACGAACGAAGACAGGATGGGTTCACTATTAAAAAACTGCCGCGAAACCTACGTGACATCAAGCAACTGGTGTTAAGTGATATCCGCAAGAATCAAGAGTTGAGGATCCTTTACCAGTTGTTTTAAAGAAATGAAGATTAGACCTAATAAGAAAAAGAGTAAGGGATGTGAAGGGGCTGACTATAGATTCGATTACCTAGTATTGAAATAGACGTGACTGCGGTCGCCATTTTTTCATACTTCAATATGTTCAAAATCTTTAGAACTCGTTAACTTCCTTAAAAAGAATATCGACGGCATTGTCCTTGACAATAGATAATGTATTCGTAGACCCGAATTTATTTAGATTTGTAAGTGGGTCAAGGCATACATTCAGAGTAAGAAGTTTAAGATACTATTATTATATACAATTGAGCAATAGCTTTAAATGTTTGAGACCAACAGAAATTAAGCTAGTAATGCAACCAAATAGCATTTTACCTTAATGGCCTTTACATGGATTACAATTTCTATGATTTGTGAATATAGTGGATACTAATAACTGTGAGGACAGAATATAAGAAACTAGGAGTTTAGTTCGCTATTGCAAATTAAGACAAAGGTTCGCGAAAACTCTTGTCCCCCAGAAGGAGTGGAATCAACTACCAGTAGCATTCTCAATATCGTTTAAGTTATTTCAAAATTATAACGTGTTATGTAGTTTCAACAAGCCACAAATTTTCTGTTGTACGAATGGGCCGGCTCGACCGGTGAAATACCACGACCTCACAGAAACCGGCGTGTAGAGTATTCTGCGTTTTGTCCGATGGGTGATATGCTGGGGGCATAATTCTAGTCCTCTTCCCCTTTCAATCTGTTGCTAATAAGGAAAAGATGGAAAAGGAAAGAGGACATGACGGTGGTGAGGATGAATATAAAAGGAAAATAACCATTTTCTTTATATCCCCTCCTTAAGGTAGGCAACGCATCTGCAACTCATTAGCTTCTTGCAGATGCGTATCGGGCAGCGATCACTTGGTTCGAATTATCCTATATCTAAAAGTATTAATACCTACATCAAGTGACGTAATAATCAGTAGCTTACTGTTTCCTTGTGGCGACGATGTTCATGTTAGAGACGGATGTCATGTTGCCGGGGCGCGCGATGCTGATGGTGAAGCGAGCCTTGAGCGCCGGCTCGTCCCAGCATGGGAACGCGCGCCGCGCGTCCGTCGCTTGGAACTGCGTGACTGCTATCCATCTGACAATCAACTCCACAATAAATAGTTGATCACCACATAATCTAGTTTTTATCCTCAGTTTAATTTACAACCGTAGAATTTTATCCTGAGGTATCATATTTTTTTTCATCGTGAAATAATAAATTATTACTAGGGCGCTACGTGTGACTGTTTTGGCAGTTTATGTCACGGATAAAGATTGGGTGACCAAAGAAACTAACGTACTTATTTAATTTATAACATTGAGAATTACAAGGCAAGATGCATGTAATCTGAAATCAAAATAGTACATATTTTAAACTCTTTAAAACATAATAACTAATATGGACAAAGTCTATCTTAGATTAATTTAGGATCAAAATTAAGGTTTACGATGACCCTTGTTCTAAAATGTCATTTTTAAATTGAAATGTATAGGCATGGTTTTTAATCGGGCGCGTGGGCGGTTAGTGTGGGGCCCTGTTCGTCTGAGGATCCCGGGAGGACGACGACACGGCGTGGTCCTGTGTTGGCTTAGCGCTGCGAAAGCACAAGGGAAATTAATGTCTCTCCTGGGTCGTTCAGAAGCTCAATGCAGAGTTCCGGTGTATTCCTTTGGAGATCCCGGAACCCTCTCACATCGCACTCGAAGATGGGCACCGAGGGGGTTTTAGTGGTTAAAACCCTGCATAATCTTGTCGTTCCCCCAGAGGACAGGATGTCTTTACAATTTCCCCCTGATACCACAAAAAAAGGGTTTGTAATCTTCTTCGTATAATAATAATAATATCACTAACTAAATTGTAAACCTTTTTAATTTATAACAAAAGATATACCTTTTGTTAATTAATGCCTTGATTAAATTTATCAAAATTTAACAAACTAGTTTGCATAACAAGTAACAGTACTTGCAGCATCACGGCGCCTCGCAGGGAGCACTACATCAAACTAAAGCGCGCGCCGACACTTTCTGAATATAAATGATCACATTAAATGTATCACCTTTGGAACACGGAACTCATTTATTACCCTTTGTCTATGTGAACTATAGATTTATATTTGTATATGTATTCTTCACATAAACTTAGAGGTGCAGCTTATTTTAATGGATTATTATTTATTATGAAACTGAAACTAGTAAATCCCGGTTTCTGGAAGGGTTGTCAAATTTTATTTCAACTAATACTCGTGCCGAGTTCATGTCAAATCAATTTCAGTTTCTACAAGAAAAAAAGTCGATAATCATATTTCTAGCAACTCAAATGATACTTGATCGGACATTTAACACCGAACTAATTTCTTCGTTGACCAGTCTTTCAGAAAACGGGGGTAGAGGTAATAGTCGCAAACACTGGAAAATGCCACCTTTAGAATTGTTTGAAAATATCGTTATTTACAATCCTTATAGGATTTTCCAATTTCTTATGACCAAAATCAATCCTATAATATTAAGATTCCCGTTAGCATTCATCATAAATTTACAAACCACTGCACACAAAAGCAGAATTTCGTTCTATCACTAAAGTATTCGAAAGAAGTATACCAGGATAATACTCATTATTTGCACTATTACATTGCAATGTTTGTGATTACTTACCGTTTAACTTTCTTCTCTTCATATGAACTTCTGTAGAATCCGTGGAGATTGTCGTTTAGTATACCAGTGTACGTGATATTTAAGTAATACTGTTTCCCCGCTATAAGCGGTTCTTCTAGTGATAGAATTTGAAATTGTCGAGGTACGTCTTCCGTCCTACTGAGAATTTTAATTTCCTTTCCATTTTCTTTTTTGAATATCTTTATACTGTGATAAGTTAGTTCTACACCGTGAAAAGTCATTTGTTTTGTTTCATTTTTTACTGTGACCACTATACTGATTTCCCCATCGAAGGTGAAATTGCCTTCATAAATATATGGGGTAAGTTTGAGGTAGTAAGTATCTGGTTTGACATTAAGTGGTAAACGTACATCTTTTACTGTCGAAATCTCTTCTACTGTTGTAGTTTCAATTAAAACAGTTGTCGATTCTGTTGTTACTAAAGTTTTATTACTATCAGTAGCCAATGGTATAACTAATAGTTTAGGTTGGTCGCAGTGAGTAAGTTCATACTTTGTCACATTAGCTAATTGGTCAGTCCTCGGACATGCTGCGAAATTGTATACTAAAAAGGCAGTGGCCACTAAAGCTAAAGCGAATATAACTAAGATAACGAAAGCGAGGCTCTTCGAGAGGTAAACGCCACGTTTCGTTTTCGTAGAGAAGTCGCAAGTTGGAGGGCTACCATCCATTATGGTAAGTGGTTCACGACCTTGCGTCATCACACCATCTCCTTATCTGAAACAAATAGAAATAGAAATTAAGCAATTGTTTCAATCGATGAGAGTTCTAAAATGTTCAAGCATAAACAAATATATGCACATCTGACAATGGTTTGAGTTTATTTCGTTTTGTCAACCGCTTACTGACAACCAAATTCAATGGCGATTTGAAAAATTGCATTATTTTCTCGGCTAAACTAAAATGGAATCATAATATTTGTCACTAACACTACTAAATGTTAATAATGATTTTAATCATCTTGTCTATTAGTATTAAAAATAGCATAGTCTATCGCCTTCCAGTTACATACTACAAATAATAAAATTTAAAGTATGGGTAGTTTAACGAATTAATATGTACCTACCTATCGAAAGACAAATATTTATTGAATGCATATCTTCTTAACATTAATTAGTTGATTCATTCTAAACAAATCTAATCGTAAGAGAATTTGTATCCCTAATATAAGTGCATCAGCACGCACCATGTAGGTCTCACGTTTAATCACTGTTTACGACGCCCTGTCTAAAACATTGGAGACATTGACCTCTTAGAATATGAACGATATAAACTTACTTACGATTTTAAAATTTATTTTAAACCAGTTTCAATCTCGAATAGATTTCTAAGCTTGGTAAAAAAAGGCATCGTTATCGGTATCTCTTCCTATTCTGGTTAAATTAAAGTCCTACCGTTTATTGGACCTCATTTTGAACGATGAGACAGAAGATGGACCTCCCTGTTCTAATTTTTATAACTTTTACATATTTTACATAATAAAATCACAACAGACGATTTACTGATGCACGTAGTATCGTTTAACGTTTGAATTAAAAAGGAATTAGGGTAGATGTGATCACAATATGTAACAATATAAAACATTCACAACTAGCGCTACTATCAGACATTTCATTCAGCTCTGATTGAAAGCTGTAAAAGTAATCACAGATAGAATTGTCTCAAGTCAAAAGTCATAAGCGTACCAATTACTATATAAATAAATAATCATGTCTGTCACAGTGAGACAGAGCTATACAAACGTATTAACCAACTCAGACACTTCTGAGCACACATATGTACTATGTTCATATAATTAGTGTTTTAAAAACATGAATGATTTGAATGATTGAATGATTGAATGATGAAGAGTGATAAACAGGAGACGATTATGATTGGCCAGACCTAATGACCAAAAAATAATAAGGAAGAAAGGCTAGGAAATGTATTAAATTTTCGAGCACATCCATCACAAGAAAAAACCCAGAAGTATTGCTACTACATCATACCGTGTTACTTTTGCTCCCGCGGTTGATATACTCCTGTTCACTTTTTGTCCTACCCAACTCAAATGTTAATACACGAGCAATAAAATACCCTTACAGTATCATTAATTTTATTTTGTGTAATTCCTATTCGCAATATGCTCTTATGTCTCATTCAACTACATTATTCTATTGTTGCTATTTTAATTTATTGAAAAATATACTTAAAGGGCGTTAATACATGTTTAACTACACGGAATATTGGTTTATAGTAGCATTAGAATATTTGTAAACGGCAATGATGAATTACAAACAAATAAAAGTACATAAAATCGTACGGAGAACCCGCTTCCGCTTATGACTTAAACTGGCTTTAACCCTGCCGCTGCATATGCATAGACCGCATACAGTCGAACGTCAATTGGGTCAAAGTTTAACTTTTATGACTTTAGTGTTGACTAAC
>JWHW01033176.1:94998-107234 GCA_000931545.1 Papilio glaucus | reverse complement strand
GAGGAGGGATGAAGAAAAAAGGATATTTCCTTTTCCCCGTTAACCGCCTCCCCGTCCAATCCTCTTCCTCTTGCCATCCTAATTTTTATCTTTTCTTTTTGTATGTCTCCTTAAATACATAAATAACGGACCTATATTTATATTAGCTGCTGCGAGTTGTCGTGTGATGTGTTTTGGGATCATTATTGTCTTATAATGGCAACATTACGGTGCTAAAATGGCGCATGTCTGACAATTATAAGACTGGTGATTAGTAAAATATAGTTGTGAGATGATCGTGTCAGCAGAATTAGTGTGGAGTCACTGTAGATGTCTTCTCAGCCCTCGCAGATTCAAATTCGCACGCCCTTGTCGTAATTTGTTGCCGGGTCGTTAGACACAGAGACAAATCACTTTACCACTCGACTGTCATCTTTAATATTCTACTTTTACATTAATAATTTTATTAATTAGTACTGTAATCCCTTGGCAAGCTTGTTAATAATTCAAGGCGTGCATTAGCGTCGAGTCTTGAAATATTAAAGTCTACGTCAGTACACCCCGGGGGTTGGTGTAAACACGTCGCGTCTGAACGACAAAAGCAATTTGAACTAATGGACTCACTAGTTACAATTAATTTCGTGTTAAAAGCATAATACAAAAGAAATAGCAAGCATTTTAGAAAACAAGAAATAACTTTATTTAAACAATTTTAGGAACTAGTGTGTTCCAAATTAAGATGGAAATGTCGTCAACAAAGGTACACCTTACCTTTTACGCTAAAATTCGGAAATTCTTAAATATTTTCGATCCATATTATACAATTTCACGATTTACACAAAATTACAACAATTCCGATGAAATGTTTAATGGCTGCCATGGTAAGTGGCGTTTGTTTGTTTACAAAATTTCCAAATCAATTTGTAACAAACTATATAACTATGATGTCTCATTTTAAAATGAGTAATTTCTTTAACATTTCGACTAATTTTCAGTATCCGTGGCTGTTTCAGAAAAGTATCTTACCTCGGCTCGGCTACGTGCTCAGACACGAGAGACATGAACTACTTGATCTTGATTGGAAATGTCGCTAATAAAAGAAGTGTTCTTCGCAGAAAGAAAATCATGACTGCTTAATATTAGAGAGTGGACTGGAATTGCGACTGCCGCTGCTGCTCCACCTCGCAAAGGACAAGGAAAATATGTTGAACTGACTGCCAACCTCCGCTAGACGGAGAGCCATCTTAAGAAGAAGTGGCTGGATAATTAACGTGATTATTATTTTATTATTTAAATAAATAAAGACTTTGTGCATAGTTTGCTTAAAGCAAAATGAAGCAACGAATATGTCGTTGCTTCATTTTTTACACTTCGAGATTTCTACTTACTTCTGATTTATGCGTCGAAATTATAATTTTTCGTTAAATGAAACCTTTTGCAATCTACCCTTTCTATCAAAGATACGATAAGCAAGGACACGTTAAGATAATTTGAAATCACGGACACAAGAAATAAATTTACTTAATAAGAAAGATAGTAGGACGAAAGGGAAACGTATTTTGGTATTTTACTTGACATACCATTTAGATTATGTACCCATTTCTCCTATCCATTTGTGGCACGTACGTCACTACGCGACGACAAACACAGTTCAATACAATTAAGTGGAATAAATGTATAATATGATAGCATAAATCAATCTTAAAAAAGGTTTTGCTGAAATCTAGAAAAAAATAAATAAAATGGTAATAGTTTCGTCCGCTGGCAACACTTTCTTAGTTTTATGTGATACTAAATTATCCCAATATCTATGATACTGAAGTAGGTATATGGTAGAACGACGACTAAAACTGTTCTGTCAAAGTTGTGCTTCACGATAGACATTTTTAATAAGTTAACTGTGGACGCCTGAGACCTCAACACTGACACACTTAGCAAAGAACCCTTTGTGAGGTCAAAAATTTTTACACATTACGACATTTAAAATGTTTTATATATATAAGGCTTTTATTAGATTAACATGTTGATTAACGCATCACCACGCGGCACCTGCACAAGTTACGATAGTGTTTTTTTTACATTTTGTACGATTTCATTTTTTTTAATAGTTATTATCCAAAAAAGTTTTTTTTATTATTTAATAATAGTAGTCCAATAAAAATATTTTTATAAGGCAACTGTTATTTTTATAGGGCAACTGTTATTAAATTGTGGGTAATGCCACTTTTAACTAGGACTATGACATATTATCAAGGAATACCAATCATTTTCTAACATATAATATAAATATGTTTGTAGTCCTTCTTATTTTGGTTATATTTAATACAAATAAAAAGATATAATGTAAACACAAAGGCGTTATAGATAATCTGATTGACAATCGTCACGTTTCCGTATCGTTAGGTATAAATCACCTAAAAGCTCTCGCTTACCTTCACCGACAAAAAAATAAGGTCAGGTCTTATTCGCTCCTTTAATACTTTTCTATTCTTTTATTAGAAATTAGATTTTCGATATTGGTAATTTCTACGTACGTGTACATTTTAAATATTTACTTAATAACCTAAGTAGTTAACACACAATAGATGTTTTAATTAATTCAAACTTTATTCCGATTAGAGTCATGATCAGCGTTGTAGGGAATCAGCATTTACATGTGTTTAACGTTATCTTTTAGGAAGATTCCTATATATCTACTTTAAGAGCGGAACTGGTGGTATTAGGGCAGTGAATCTCCTTGGTAAACTTTATTATATTATAATTTACGTATGTGCCTGTAAGTATTGAGTATAAGGAAAAACCTGCATGAAGCAATCCGAGAAGTACTACGCATTAAGTACAAATTGAGTAAGATCGAGTCGATTAGAAAGTTAGGCATTTGTCGCAGCTTTAAAACAGAATACGCCATAATACAAAATGACTAACCGTTTACAGAACTGACTAAAAAGATTCACAAGGATTGTATTAACGTCGCCTTAGCAAACCTAACCTACCCGTGATGCGTTTAGCCTTTAAACCGTTAACCTGGATTTGGTTAGATAATCTATTTTTTTAAATCCTACTCAATGCTCCCCTTATTTAATATTGCTGAACAATTCATCAAAGATCTATCAAGCCGTCTTATACAATTAATTGTTTTTGTAACACGGCTAGCCATTTTTTACTAAAACGCATTTCGCAAAATACCTGCAACTTCAACATGTAAGGAGCCAATTAGCAGCATCAAGGTGGATGGTATTTATTGTAAACTAGTTTTACAACACTTATAGGTGAGTTCTACTTACAATATCTAATTTTCTCAATATGTAGTGGTCAAAATAAAAAAAAAATATAGAAAAATAGCGTGCATCTGTAGCTCAATGATATATTTAGACATATTTTGAAAACCGTGACTCAAATTTTAAGCATGTTTAAAAATTAGAATTCTACATTTGTATGTACAAACGTATACAAATCGCATTGAATAAAAGTATTGTCTATTTTGAAATATGCTCGAAGTTTGTTTAAAATTTATCAAAGATCAAGGCGATGGATTCTCAATGTCAGATCAAAGAGTATGAAACATTACACAGACGATGAACAGTAAGAAAATACTTTATGGTACACAACAGTGAATTAAGTTCCACTTCAACGAAGATGTCAGACGATAAATCTAACTGGACGGCATTTATACATTTAAAAAGACAAAGATTACACTAAACCCTGGAATGATAAGCAATGTTTAAATGCCTTCTACAATCCTGGCACATGCGAGTATATTGCTTTTGGATCACATATATTATATTTACGGATCACATATATTTTACCAGAAACCGACCGCATATGGTTTGGCCTCTATCACACCGTAGTATGTTCAAACCATAATATTTTATCCACATTTTACAAAAACCGCCGTGTAATAAAAATATTTATAAATTTACATTTCCTATCCTCCTATCCCCTCCCTATTTTTCTTTACATTATCCTATTTTTATTACATTTTTGAATCTATGAGTTATAGATTCTGTGAACGTTTAACTATTTTTTCTGAAAAGATCTTTAGTATTCAATAATGTATTGTGATACCAGTACATAGTAAAAACGTATACAAATATGGCACTAAATGACATGGTTTTTAAAACATTTCTTAGTTAAAAATTGCGTTTTTTCTTCCAGGAAAATCGTCTATATAGATTTAAAACGATTTTTTTTTTATTTCAATACAAATTTTTATCAAAATCGTTACAACCGTTACAGAAATACACAAAATAAGGTTCCTTCCTTTTCCAAGTTCGTTTCTTTTCTTTTTCCACAATAAAGATAAGAAATATCTACTTAGTAGCGTAGACCTTACAAGCCAGAAGGCGTCATTATCAATTATAAACCCCAACATTCGTGGCGAAGTATACGTTAGATCATTGTTTTGTGAGTCAAGAGCAAAAATATCTCTCAGTTTGTTTTCAACCTGTTTTATTTATGAGTATTTAGCAATTAATGTCTGCCACCGGCCCATTAGATTTATGCGAGTTACTTTTACAATGGCTTAAACAAAGTATTTTTATTTCTTTAGTTACGAATTCTATTCAAGGTTAAAAATAGTCGCTTCACATTGAGATTATATTTTACTTTTAGCGATTTGGTGTTAGGTACAATTTGTATAGTACAAATTGTACTATTACAACGTAAATATAAATAAATAAATAGGCGCTCACGCCCGTAACCCAGAGGGGTAGGCAGAGATCATGGATTACCATTCGGCGCGATCCTGGCACACCTCTCTCGCTTCTTCTACATTTATAAATCTACGCCAACATGCTCGTTGGCGCGTGCTCCTTATACCACCTTTTTTTAGTAAGTCACTAATCTGATCGATATAAGTTCTCCTAGGGCGTCCCCTACCAACACTGCCACTCACTTTTGCAACATAATTTTGTTTCCTCGTTCTCTCTTCATTCATCCTTTCCACATACTTTATTGTGTTTTTTATAAATTTATAATAACTTTAAGCGAGCAATTCTTGATATATATAACCTGAATCTCGGAAAAGGCTGCAATAATTTTCATGAAATTTAGTATGCAGTTTTGGGGGTTTTATCTGTGTTTTCAGGCGAAATAAAATAAAAAAACTGTCCACACAGCTAGATACTAAAGCGTACCAAACAAACAAAACCCACATTCTCGTTCATAATACTAGTTAAGATTGTTTTAGGGTCAATTGTTTCTAACTCTACTCTCAACGTTCCAGTCCAGATGTAATATTAAACCTTTATCTGACTCTCTAGATCACACATCTGGGATATTTCTTGTAGCGTATGAACCTCGTACTTTTTGTGCTAATCAAATTAAGTGGGTCATGAGTGTTGGCGCACTTAGTTTGGCCACAATCGTTAAGCACTATCGACCGACATTATACAAGAATGATAATTACAAAGGTAACAACTAATATACATCAAAAATTTTATGTTAATATATTATTTTAACACATTTGATTCTTTTTTGTGTCTATTTTTGCCTAATTGACGAAACCATTGTGTTAATTAACTTATAATTAAGAATATTTAAATAAAATAAAATTGATGAATGCTCTACCCATGCTCAGTTAAAATTATCAAGACTATAGACTAGAGTCTATCCATCTTAAAATTTTTAGACGGACGGACATTTTTAGGTGATCAATATTAACGATATAATTAATGTTATTAAGTCAGTCTTAACCCAGTGTGGATTATGACCTACCTGTTGCCCCAGGCTTTGCACGTATTTTTTTCATATTCCACGCTGGAATATATTTTTTAACTATAGGTGATGTGTGTCAAAGACTTGTTATTGTTAAAACATGAAACATTACTATGGCAACCGATATTGTAAAATGTTTTATGTACCTCAGGAATATTCGTGATGAAAGATAAGTACCCCGTGTCATTTTCTGTACCCCTGACAATCTGTTTGCAAATTTTCATGATGTTTTAAACCTTAACAAACATACTCGCATTCGCATTTATAATATTAATTAGGATTCACCCATGTCCATTAAACTATCAGATATATAGACTACTGTGGCATGTATAATTACGTAGAGGATTTGCAACTAATTCTAATAAACATCAAGTTATATAACAGTTTAAAAGCCATGCCTTTTAGAATGTTATCTATTAATTCATATACAAGTAGCATATGCACTAAAATTTATTGACTATTGCTAGTTCAGGCTGAAAATGTCACTATACTTTATCATCTTACAAGTAACTTTTATGAATAATAATATTAAAAGAACGCCGACAGGGATGTCAGCGTGAAGCGACGAAGGCGTGTCGAGGTCGTGCGAAATGGAACATCGTAAGCTCTCTGTTCAGGGTTACAATGAATTCTGAATTACATAGTTAAACCCAATTCTTGTATATATATTTTAGTAGCTTTTCTAAAAATATGCAATTTTAACAAAAACATAAATAAATATAAGCGCCATCTTTTGTATTTCTACCATTGGGGAGAATAGATGATAACTAACGGTAACTCAAAATTCTTTTAGATGGCGCTATCTTGCATAACTTGAATACTAAATATCTATCCAGTTTCTTCAAAATAATAAATTAAATAGTCTACACAGTAGCAACAACTACATAGTTATGTATGTATGTATATGCTAGAGGCATTATGATATTCTTATGTGAATGTATATGGCTGTTTGATTTATTATTTTTAAGTATATGGGCGACCAAGCTTCGTTCATTGTTCAAAAAAAGTTGTCCTGAAATTTCACTTGTAAAATTAAAGTGAAATTTCAGGACAACTTTTTATAACAGAAGGGAAAAAGTCTAAAAAGGAAACGTCACAAGAACTGTTTTTCCTATTTTTTATATTTTATGTTTAAAATTAAAACATATTTACTTTTCGAGAAAGTCATAACTTTACTCGAGCGTTTTGAAAGTTCATCTAACGAGCAAAGTTATAAGAAATTTTATGTGAAAATTGACTTTGTTTAAGCTTTATATCATTCTCAGCGCCACTAAACTTTTCTATCCAAGACTTTGTATTAGAATTATCTACTCTGTAAATTTAATAAAGCAGTCACTAGGTGTGTACTAATCACTTACTTTTTATCGGATTTCATTCAAATTACATACAAAATAAGTAATGTTTGAAAATGATGGCGTATGTGACCCTGAGGGCTAATGAAGGAAGACAAATAAATTTCCATTAAGAAGTAATTCAACGGGAGATGTGTGTTCAAGAAGAAGGTTGAAATAAAAATGTCGTAGCAAGATAATAGCCGAGTTGTCATGTCGATGTTATCTCATTTAGAGCTATATTAAAGAAAAGCGAGAGTGTTATTCCGCAGGAGTAAATCCAAGCACCGGCAATAAATGACTGCAGGCTATTATCAACCTTCGACAATTAATCATAGAAGTCATTTTCCAATGTATATATATGATATTGAACGTACCTGTTAACCTGTTCGTACCAGCGTGCATTTGTATGTAAACGAGCAATAGGTTCGTAGGTAGCTAGACGATAATTCGAGCGAATGGTCAATTGCCCTCCCAATTGCCGGTCGGACGGACAGACACTCATTGAATCGCAAATTCTGATCCACTGCCATTCTCAGCCTCGGTGCTCGGCCTTCTAACTGATCCTAGCTAAAATATTTATAACTAGTGACCCGCCCCGGCTTCGCACGGGTAGTTTCTCCATACAAACTTCGTCCCATACTTTAGACCTTTTGGTTATCTTCCTTTAAAAATCCTTTTGCAGTGCTCGCCTACGTAACAACAGAAATCTATGCGCGAAATTTCAAGTCTCAAGCTTACTATTTATTATATATCAGGCAGTTAGTTTCTTCTTTACATAAGTACATATATACATATATAGACTAGCAATCCGTCCCGCCTTCGCTCGGGTAAATGGATAAACAATTAAACATATATATAGCCTATTACTCGCTGTAAGAAGCTTAAAGATCTGATTAATGAAATGCTTTTATTTAAACTGGTTCAGTAGTTTTTGCGTATATCCGAGACAGACAAATTTTTACAAGTACTTCAAAGCCCTAAAGTTGCTCAGAGAGTAATGGATTTCGCTTATATTGTTCCAACCTCTGGACTGGAACAATCAAATACCAGCTTCTTCCATTTGCCCGCACACAAAACTGTAAACTATTTTAAAAGTAACATTGTTATACGTTACGCAGCATGTTACAACAAAGTAAAAAGACTTCGTAACTCAAACATTAATAACAACAGTGAATTTATTCAAAACATTGGGCATTCAATCATTTTCTCACAGTTTTGTTTAAATAACAAAAAAGATACGTACGAGTACGTACATACATGTATTGTACTTATAAGACATTGCTTGGTGTGATTGCTTTATAGCGAGGCTATCTAAATAGGTACACTCGGAATGTCTTTTTAGCGAGGCTATCTACATAGGTAATATAGCGAGGCTATCTAAATAGTTACACTCGGAATATCTTTTTAGCGAGGCTATCTACATAGGTAATATAGCGAGGCTATCTAAATAGTTACACTCGGAATATATTTTTAGCGAGGCTATCTACATAGCGAATTACCAATTCTAGACAATTTCACCCGGCAATAGTTTTCAATTTCATATATTCTCGGTCCTATCGTCACAAATTGCGATTATGGAGTATGTAGATATAATTTTAATCGATTCGTTTGTATTACAGAGTGGAAAACTATATCACTGAAGTTATGTTTATATTAAGCATTGAACACATTACTACGATTTAAATGACCTAAATACAAAATAAGATGCAAATAGCTTTATTACACAATTATAAAATATTTAAAACTGTATAATTTGTTAAGTACCCGTAGTAGCCTGTATGCATAGATGTATGGATGTAGAAGAAGCGAGAGAGATGTGCTAGGATCGCGCCACATGGAAATCTATAATCTCTGCCTACTCCTCTGGGCTACGGGAATATATTTATTTTATAGTTTGTTAATGTGATCCAGTTAAATTAATATACGGAAATGACCCGACATATATAACCTTAGGTATTTTCTTAGGATATTCTCGTGAACTAATTTCACAATATTTTGTTTTAAAATATTTTTACTGTTTTAATAGACCAGAGACCAACGAAGAAAGAAAAATGTCCTAATTACGAACCAAATAATAATGTCAGTACGTTAACAGTAGAAGAGATAGCGAATAAATCCAAAGTTTAGACGTTATCTATACTTTTCGAGGGTCATAAGCCCCCCTCGTGTACGGCCCTTTGTCACCTAGTACTGTCCTATTGTTGTGTAGCGTAGGGCTCTTCCCCTACTGCACGTGAGTCGGACAAAGGGTTTGATGAAACCGAAAGTTGTATAATAAAAGTAATAAAGCGCAATCCGATGCTCGCTTGTGAAAGCCCACAGTTGTCAGACACTAGACATATGTTTGACAGTTGCGATCTGACAATACCGTTGCATTTACTGTGCAAACTCTATATAACGACTCTTGACTGTGCATTTTTGACGTTAGAGTTGTCGTCAATCGGAATGAAAACAAAATTGATAATATTTTACTATTCTAATATTTATTAATTAATATATTGCAAATTTGACAAACGTGAAACGTCTTAATAACGATGCTCATTGCGTAGATATAGTATGTTATCTTCATCTGGCGTTTTTTGGTGCTACAGTAATATTAATTTATATGTTTAACACATATCTTGTGATGCTGCCCACGACATCTTGATTATATCAACTTGATTATATATAATGTATTTTTCCAGTAACTCTGCTGCATCAAGTGCATTTTTAATGCTTGGTGGAAGCTCATGATCGTTTATTAGCTTCGTCATTGTATCCTTATTGTATTGTTGATGGTATTTAGAGTAATTGTGATGCTACGTAGTGTATTATTGTATAGATCACACGGTAAACTAATCAAAGTCAAGTAATTTCGACGTTTTAAGGAGTTTGTCGTTATATCGAGTGTTATAAAGGCTGGCCCGACAAACTTCGTTCCGTCCTATATTCATTATTATTAGATTTTGCTAAATTCATCTCAAGGTCTAAATTATGAGATGAAAGTTTGCATGGAGAAATAATTATAATCCAATGTAAGTTTACCTCATCATATCTATATAAATATAATATAAAAATATAATATAAATCTGTTTATTATCACACCATGAGTCTATACATATACTTAAAAATTTAATATAAAGAGAAACTTAAATATACAAAATTAGTAAATATACACGTATGTATATATAAATATATGATCAGTCATATTAGAGTTCAGGTTAAGCTGAACAATCGTCGTATAAATTAAATTTATTGCACGGCGGGTGAAACCGCGGGGCTCAGCGTGTTCATTATATAGAAAGAAGGCAAAGTGTAGACAGTTTTCGAAATCTCTTTATTTCCTGAAATAATCTACACGTATAGTCAGTCATACATGTAAATTAATATTTTATGTATTTGTTTATATATTTTCCAAAATTTTAATTGATTATTTGTGTAACACTACTGAAACTATATAATTTATTAAGAAATACATAATATCGTCACATGTGTAAATTAACCTTCAAGCGAATGTTACTTAGTTGATAAAAAGCAAAGTGCTCGTGTATTTCCTCAATCGACTAGGTCGCGACAATGCTGTGTGCCTGTGTTAATGTGTGGAGCGAGACAATTGAATAGAGCTAATGAAATTGGTCCCACGCAACGATAATCACATCAAGTATCAAGAAGCCTTATTTAAGAAGCCGAACGCGATGTGACCTTGATCAAGCCAAGGACGATTCGATCGCGGAATAAGCCATATTAATTTACGCGACGGTTTTCGTGTATCCTTTGGTTTTTCGCATGTCTCATATTTAGTCAGGACTATGAATATGTAAGTAGATGATAATTTTATGCAAACCGGTTAACGATATGAACATGTAAAGCGAAAACTTTAATTAAAAAAGTTCTTATCAATTTCATATAAATTAAAAATGTATATTCATTTTGGTCATTTACATCTGAAATTAGCGCAAAAACAAATGAATGATAATAAAGGAAAAAATGTAAAAGAGAAAAAATAATACATTGAAATAAGGAATTTCGAAATAAAAAGTATCATTTTATAAATAAAAGAAAACATTTCAATAAAAACTAAAACTTCAAAGCTCTTAGCAGCTTTTTAACATTGCATATCGTTGGAGGTAAGTCATAAATCATCGAAAGCTTACTTACTCCAAGGCTTATCTTAAAAGCATTATTCATTCGGGATTTTTACGTAAAAGCAAGTGTATAAATTTTTTATTGTTATAAAGTAAACAGACATTGGGAAGAGAAGAACGTGCGTACATCTCTTGTATAAACATCGGGCAAGTTTTATAACCGCAGTAAAATCACTGAATAACACTCGCGGAAAGCGATGTATTAAATATTTATTTTCTAAGATACAAAAACATGTATGTATGAGAGATTAAGGGCTAAATTACCTTTATACATTATTCGTTATAATTGCAGGCAGCGTTATCCGGCGCGTTGAGGTTACGAATGGCGGGAACGATGACCAAAGAATACAGCACGTCAACCCTGCGCGGTAGTCTCCGAACGACTGTGGCCCGCCCAGCTTCGAAGTGGCAAGGGGCAAGTAAGGGTCCATACGCATTAGCGATTAGCAATGCCGAATTACTTTAGGAAACAAATTTGTATTTTGTATTATAACTTAGTGTGTGGATAATTTTTTTTCTTTTTTTTTAATGTCATTGACTGGAAAATACAATAAATTAAAATATAATAAACCTTTATAAAAATAATTCTGGATTTAATTCAAATTTATATATTCACACAAGTCTTCTATGAAGGACTGAACTCTGAACTCTGAAAGTGGCCCAGTGGCTTAGGCCCCGACTTACGTACTGTAGGTTGGGGGTTCGAACCCAGGCAGGCGCTTTACTTTATGTAATTTATATCATCACCATTGCTCCAAAAACGGTGAAAAAAACATAGTGCGGTAACCGGCATGTCCCCCAAACCTCTAAATTCGAACACATGTGACATCCACTAACCCGCACTGGGCCAGCGTGGTGGATTACATATCTGCCTTCTCACAATCGCTGCAGTGGGGAAACGTACTAAAAAAGGTTGATTTATTATTATTGTACCAATATATTACTCTAGGCCAATAAGTATACTAGACTACTCCATATTTATAAAACATGTTTTAGCAATTAGTGTACTGCTTGCTTAACGTCCCACTACTCCCGGAGGTTAAATATCATGTCTAATTTGTTTTTAATAACTGCGCCTCTAAAG